>PVJX010050222.1:0-10766 GCA_004027295.1 Dolichotis patagonum | reverse complement strand
ACTACAGCAAGTTCTGACTGTTGGGATAGAAAGACCATATATTTACCCAAATGGTGAAAATGACTAAACAAAAAGGCAAAAGGCAATCCTGACCATCTAGTCCATCAGGAGCAAGTACAGTTGATAATGAAATAGAGGACCTTAAAAGTTGTACACCAAAAATCTCTGAAAAGATAGCAAATGAAGCAAAGAAAAAATCCATGAGGCTATAGAGGAACAAAATTAGAACTAATGTCTTATGTAAAGACAAAAGTCACAACCTTAGTAAAAGAATTGCTCAACATAGCTAGAGAAGAAATAGATAAAAAAAATACAGGAGCATGAGCAATTGATTGAAGTTTTGTATGAACAATGCAGAGAAAAGCATAATCCAGGAAGCAAATTCAAAGAGATATGCAAGAAAAAAAATTGTATTGAGAGCCTGCAAAGCCATTTAAATGAAGCTGAGGGTAGAATTTCAGACCTTTAGGACAGGATCACAGCAATCATGAAAGGGTAGAAGTTATAAAAACAACAAAGCAGCATGAAATGACAATCCAGCAGCTTAAGATGATGCCAAGAGAAACAATGTTAGATTAATAGGCATCAATGAGGAGGCAGGTGACAATGCAAAGGTTATAGCTAAGCTGTTCACAGAAGTAATGGCAGAAAAATTCCCAAATATGGGGAAAAAATCCAATATACAATTAAGTGAGGCAGATAAAATGCCAGTAATAACAAACATAACTCTACACAGATACATATAATTAAGATTTCAGACATAGAGCATAAAAACAGAATACTAAAAGCTGTTAGAGAAAAGATATGACTCAACTATCAAGGAAAACCTATTAAAATCATGGCAGACATCTCAGTGCAAACCATCAAATTAAGACAGTCTTGAAGTATTTTGTGCCATAACAGAAAACAACATTCAACCTAGACTGATAAATCCAACAAAACTGTCTTTCAAATTTAAAGGAGAAACAAGATACTTCCATGACAAAGAACAACCAAAGAAATTCATATTCACCAAACCAACATTAGAAGGAGTGCTGAAGGACATCCTATATAGAGTTAAAAAAGACCACAATCTCCAAAACAACAAGACAAAGAAATCACCAGACTGAACAAGAAAGTAAATAAGGGAGAAAAGCAGTAAACTAACAATAGGAACACAACCTGGCAAAGTCAGTCCAGTACATATCAGTGATATCCATAAGTGTAAATGGGCTCAATTCACATATCAAAAGAAACAGGTTGACGGATTGGATGAAGAAACAGGCACCCATAACATGCTGTATACAAGAAACACATCTGACGCAAAAAGAAACTCATAGATTAAAACTCAAAGGATGGAACACAATATTCCATGCAACAGGAAACCAGAAAAAATCAGGGGTAACTATTCTATTGGCAGACAATGTGAACATCAATCCTAAAATGGTTAAAAGAGAAGAAAAAGGTCATTACATTCTTGTAAGTAGAAAAATTCAAGAGGAAGAAAGATTATAAATATATATGCACTAAGCATAGGGGCACCCAACTACATAAGACAGATCAAGTGGACAAAGCAACCAAATACACAAGAACAGAATTATTACAGGGGACCTTAACAGCCCATTGTCACAAAGAGGTAGATCAACTAGACAAAAAGTCAGCAAAGAAATAACAGAACTGAATCATACCTGCCAGAAATTGGACTTAGTACATGTTTACAGAGTGTTCCACCCAACCACATCAGAATACACATTCGTCTCAGCTGCGCTCAGGATATTCTCCAAAATAGACAATATATGATCTCATAAAACATTCTTATGTAAATGCAAAGGTATTGAAATTATCCCATGCATACTACCTGACAATAACGCACTGAAATTGATATTTAATTGCAAAAGATATTGGAAAACTGGCATAAATACATGGAAAGGAAATAATAACCTTTTGAACAACAAGTGGGCTACAGATGAAATTAAAGCAGAAATACAGCAATACCTACAATTCAATGAAAATGTGGAAACAACCTATTGTAATCTGTGGGATGCAATGAAAGTGGTCTTAAGAGGCAAATATAGAGCAATAAAGTGTCATAGCAAGGAAACAGAATGAGCATAAATAAACCATCTAATGCTTCATCTCAAGTGTCTAGAAAAAGAAGAGCAAGTTTAACCTAAGCCTCATAGAAGAGAGGAAATTGTAAAGATTAGAGCAGAAATCAATGCAATTGAAATTTAAAAAACAATACAAAGAATTAATCAAAAAGCTGTTTTTTGAGAGCATAAACAAAATTGACAAACCTCTAGATAATCTTATAAAGAAAAAAACCCCAAAGTCATACAATAAGGACTGAAAAGGGGGAAATTACTGCAGATCCCATGGAAATTCAAAACATCATAAACATCTTCTTTGAAAATCACTACTCACATAGAGGGGAAAACACAGAGGAAATGGACAGATTTCTAGAAACATATGGACTACCAAAGCCCAACCAAGAATTTATACCAATTTTGAATAACCCAAAATCAGCTTTTGAAAGTGAAAGTGTAATAAAAAAAAAAACTTGCCAACAAAGAAAAGCCCAGGTCCGGTTGGATTCACAGCAGAATTCTACAAGAAGTTTAGAGAAGACTTGATAACAATACTCCTTAAACTCTTCAATGAAATTGAAAAGAAAGCAATCTCCCTAATTCATTCCTGCAGGCAAGTATTACTCTAATACCCAAACCAAAGAAATACCCAAATATAAATGAGAAATATAGGCCAAATCTCACTAATGAACACTGATGCAAAAATTCTCAATAAAATACTGTCAAATAGAATGCAGCAAATCATCAAGAAGATTATACATCATGACCAAGTGGGGTATATTCCAAGAATGTGGGATGGTTTAACATACACAAATCAATAAATGTAATACACCACATCAACAGAGCCAAAGTAAACAAGCACATGGTCATCACAATTGATGCAAAAAGCTTTCCATAAAGTCCAACACATGTTCATGATTAAAACCTTTCAGAAATTCAAAATACATGGTATCTACCTCAATCTTATAAAGGCCATCTATGACAAACCAACAGCCAATATTATTGTAAATGGACAAAAACTGAAAGCTTTCACTTTAAAATCAGGAACAAGACAAGGATGTCCACTATATCCACTCCTATTCAATATAGTTCTGGAAACACTAGCAAGAGCAATCAGACAAGAGAAAGAAATAAAAGGAATAGAGATAGGAAAGGATGAAGTTGAATTATCACTATTTTTAAAGACATGCTACTCTATATAGAAGACCCTAAAAACTCCATTAAAAGACTATTAGAGGTAATAAACAAACTCAGCATTGTACCTGGCTACAAGGTCAATGCTCAAAAAACAATAGCATTCCTGTACACACACAAGAAACTCACTAAGGCAGAAAATAATGGAAATATCACCATTCACAATAACATCTAAAAAAGTGAAATACTTAGGAATAAACCTAACTAAGAATGTTAAAGACTTATATGGTGAAAATTATACTTCACTAAAAAAGGAGATTTAAGAGGATATTAGAAAATGGAAAGATGTTCCATGCTCTTGGCTAGGAAGAACCAAAATTGTAAAATGGCCATCCTCCAAAAACTGTTATACAAATTTAATGCAATCCCAATCAAAATACCATTGACATACCTCATATATCTAGAAAAAACACGCCTAAAATTCATTTTGAAACTGAAGAAACCCAGAAGACCAAAAGCAATTCTGGGCAATAAAGGCAAGGCAGGAGGCATCACAATTCCTGACTTGAAACTGTAATACAAAGCCACAGTGATAATATCAGCATGGTACTGGCAAACAAATAGACCTGAGGATCAATGGAACAGATTAGAAGGTGCAAGTATAAGTACAAAAACCCTCAGCCACCTGATATTTGACAAAGGGGTTAAACATATTCACCAGAAGAAGGATAGCCTCTTTAATAAATGATGTTGGAAAAACGGGCACTTCACCTGCAGAAGACTGAAACTAGATTCATGCCTATCACCATGCACAAAACTAAAGTTTAAATGGATTAAAGACCTAAACATTAAAACCAAAACACTAAATCTACTGGAAGATAAAGTAGGTAGAAGTCTTGGAGACATAGGTATAGGCAAGGAATTCATGAACAATATGAAAACTGCATTGGAAAGGCTTCAGAGAATCAATAACTGGGATCTCATATTATTGAAAAGTTTCTTCACTTCAAAAGGGATCACCAACAGAATGAAAAGAAAACCCACAGAATGGGAAAGAATTTTAGTGAGCAACCCGTGAGACAAAGGACTTATATCATGAATATGTGAAGAATTGAAAAACATCAAACAGGACTGTGCTCGGTGAACCCCAATCAACCAGCTGGCTGGGAATCCACACTGGGCCCTGGTTGTGCATGCTCCCACAGTGGGCGGAACCCCAAGGTGCACCAGGGAATCTTGGAACTCTGTGCCAAGGCTTTAAGACCACGTCCTACATCTGAATACCATCCCAAGGCATGCGAGAGGAATCAGCGGGCCTAACTGGACTGTGCTCTGTGAACCCCAAGCAGCCACCTGGCCGGGAACACCCCCTGGGCCCTCACTGTGTGCACCCAGGCAGCTGTGTCAGTAGAATCCCAGCATGCACTGGACAAACTTGGAACTCTGTGCCCAGAGGAACCTTGGACTAAAGCAAGCTATCTGTATTAGCTTGAAGGGAGATTAAGTGACTGCCTCACCGAAACAAGATCTCAGCTGGCTCCAGTCAGTGTGGTGAGTAAGCCCCTAAAATAGAGGTGTACAGTGAGTAAATTGGCCAGTAGTAAAGTTCCCTCCAATTAACTGTAAGACCTTGGTAAGTCTAACAAGTGTGAGGGTGACCCCTTCCTACACAAAGAAAACATCAGGCAGAGTGAGAAGTGTGCCGAGAACGACTCCCCCAACTTGAAGAAAATCAAAAGGGCTTATGGGATCCACAGGCACACAACAAGGACACAGTAGGGTCTCAGCTGACACAAACACTATAGACAGGGAGATTTGATGACCTGGAATAACCTGAGGATGAAGTACTAGCAGGAACTAAAGCTGACCTACATCAATACTACTAGGCTTGGCAGCCCAGGAAAAATACAGGACTCACCCAACAGGCCCTGCAGCAGGGAGTCAGATGACTGGCCCACCTATTCACTGGGGGACCCAGCAATTGGCCAAACATCAACCTTATAGTAGGACACAAAGATACACACTACCAAGAGTTCACAATAACAAGTCTGAAGAAGCAAACACTAATTCGAAAAGGGAAAATGGCAAAATGAAAAGGCATAATGCAATCTTAAACATCCAGTCCAACAGATGCAAGTACAGGAGACACTGAAATAGAGGACTTCAAAGGTAACACACCAGGAATCTCTGAAAATGTAGTGAATGAAATAAAAGAAACAACTCCGAGAGGCCATAGAGGAAATCAAATTAGAAGTACTCTCCCAGGTAAAGATAGAAGTAACAACCTTAGTAAAGGAGTTACTGAGCACAGCTAAAGAAGAAATAGAGAAAAAAGTACAGGAACATTAGGAAACTGATTGAAACCTTGAATAAACAATATAGAAAATGAGCAAAATTCATGAAACAAACTGAAAGAGACATCCAAGGAACAAAAAACCTTTCACTTTAAATTCAGGAACAAGACAAGCATGTCCACTATCAACACTAGTTTTCAATATATTTCTGGAAACACTAGCCACTGAAATCAGGCAAGAGGGAGAAATAAAAGAATAGCTTCAAAGCTATGAGATGGGGATTACAAATTGTGCTGCTATAAAGATGGGTACACATATATCAATGTGGTATGATGTTTTCAGTTCTTCTGGGAATATGCCCTTTCAATGTTTTCAATCATCAGTTGGAATGGTTTCATTCTGTTTTGTTTGACTATATCATGCGTGATGATATGAACAGCTGTTTTGAAGAAAACAAAACATTATGACAGCTATTGCTGATTTAATATCGTCCTTCTTAGAAGTCCTACCATGCTTCTATTCTTCTACTACCATTGTTTCTAACTATCAAATTATGTCTTTTGGGGATTTGAATATGTGTGATAGTTTAAACAAAATTTTTCTATCAAAAATGAGATATTATAGTACCCACTGATCATTTTCTGTTATTCAGTTCATAAAGCCCTGTAATTCTTTCACTCTTTGAATGGCTTTATGTTATTTTGTTATGTTTGTTATTATTGTATTTGAAACTATGCTCAACTATAGCAGAGAAAGAGATATTGTGATAGCTACTATTGATGTCCAGTTTTCTTAATGTAAAGTACTGTGTTGCCTATGTTGTCCTGTTCTGATCTGCTCTGTACTGCCCTCTTTTGTTTTATTCTCTTTAAAATAAAATTTAAAAAAAGAAATAAAAGGAATAAAGAGAGGAAAGGAAAAAGTTAAATTATCACTATTTGCAGATGACATGATACTCTATAGAAGACCCCAAAATCTCAATTAAAACACTACCAGAGGTAATAAAAAAATTCAGCATTGTAGCTGGCTACAAAGTCAATGCACAAAAATCAATAACATTTCTGTACACAAACAAGAAACTCAATGAGAGTGAAATTATGGAAACATTGCCCTTCACAATAACATCTAAAGAAAGTGAAATACTTAGGAATCAACTTAACTAAGCATTTAAAAGACTTATTTATATGTTGAAAATTATACAACGCTAAAAAAGTAGATTGAAGAGGATACTAGAAAATGGAAGGATATTCCTTGCTCTTGGCTAGGAAGAACCAACATGTTGAAAATTGTCATATGCCCAAAACTATTATACAGATTTAATGCAATCCCAATCAAAATACCATCTACATACATCACAGATCTGGAGAAAACACTTCTAAAATTCATTTGGTAGCAGAAGAAAACTAGAATAGCAAAGGCAATTCTGGGCAAAAAGACAAGGCAGGAGGCATCTCAATTCCTGACTTGAAACTGTACTACCAAGCCACAGTGATAAAATCAGCATGGTACTGGCAAAGAAACAGACCTGAGGTCCAATGGCATAGATTAGAAGATGCAAGTATAAGTACAAAGACACTCAGCCAGCTGGTATTTGACTAAGGAGCTAAACATGTTCACTGGAAGAAAGACAGCCTCTTTAAAAATTGGTGTTGGAAAAATGGGCTCTTCATATGCAGAAGAATGAAACTAGATACATGCCTATCACCATGCACAAAACTAAAGTCAAAATGGATCCAAAACCTAAACATTAAAACAGAAACACCAAATCTACTGAAATATATGGTAGGTAAAAGTCTTGCAGACATAGGATTAGGCAGAAAATTCATGAAAAAATGCAAACAGCATGGGAAATGCTTCAGATAATCAACTGGGATCTTGTATTATTGAAAAGTTTCCAAACTTCACAAGAAATCACCAGCAGAGTGAAAAGAAAACCCACAGAATGGGAAAGAATTTTAACCAGCAACCCCTCAAACAAAGGACTTATACCAAGAACATATAAAAAACTGAAAAGCATCAAGCCTCCCAAATTCAAAGACCCTCTCCAAAAATTGGCAACTGAGGTGAACACTCAGTTCTCAGATAAAGGTGTACAAATGGCAGTTAAATACATGAAGAAATGTTCACCATCACTGGTCATTCGAGAAACGCAAATTAAAACAACACTGAGATTTCATCTCACACCTGAAAGAATAGCTGCCACCAAGAAATAAACTGATAACAAATGTTGGGAGGTTGTCGGGGGAAAAGGAACACTGCTCCACTCTTGGTGGGAGTGTAGACTGGTGAAGCCACTATGGAAATCTGTATGGAGAATTCTCAGAAGACTAGGACTGGAGGCTCCATTCAAACCAGCTAGTGCCCTCATGGGTATTTTCCCAGAAGAACTGAAAAGTTCATATCACAGTGATACATGTGGACCCATGTTAAAAGCAGCACAATTTGTAATAGCTACATCTTGGAAACAACCAAGATGCCCATAAACTGAAGAGTGCATGAAAGCAATGTGGTACTTTTATGGAGTATTTGTCAGCTATGAAGAAGGATGATCTTGAGGCCTTCATAGGTAAATGGAGACAACTTGAGACTATCCTCATAAGTGAAATAAATAAGAATGATATTTATAAATATCACATTGTGTCTCTAGTGTAAAAAGTAATAATAACTGTAGGAGTAATACAATCCAAAATGTATAATTGCTACTGTAAAAAAGAGAGGAAAAGAGGGTGCTCTGAAGGATATAATTGCATGGATGTTTAAGTGTGTGGAATGAACGACCATGTTACTGCTTTTGTTATATCATGGAGCAGAACTGTTGACAGTCTCATTGCTTGAATGTGTACTTTGTATGTTTTAACTTTGTTACTTGAACAACTATTTCCAAGGTGACAGTATGTAAGTTATCAAGTAATGATTTCTTAGTATTTTTTGTACTTTTCTTTTTTTCATTGGAACTTTGTATTGTTGCTACACTTTTTTATATTTTGTTTGTTTTGTTTTGTTTTGTTTTTAAATAAAATTTAAAAAAATTTTAAAAAAGGAAAAAAAACTTCAAGCTCCCCAAATTCAAAGCCCTGTCCAAATATTTGCATCTGAGATGAACACACAATTCTCAGACAAAGATATATAAATGGAAAATAAATAAATGAAGAAATGTTCACCAACACAAGTCATTTGAGAAATGCAAATTAAAGCAACATTGAGATATCTTTTCACACCGGAAAGAATAGCTGCCATCAAGAAATAAACTGAGTACAAATGTTGGCCAGCTTGCACGGAAAAGGGAACACTGCTCCACTGTTGGTTGTAGTGTAGACTAGTGCAACAACCATGGAAATCAATATGGAGAATTCTTAGAAGACTAGGATTGGAAGTTCTATTCAAACCAGATATTCCCCCTCTTGATTATTTTCTGAGAAAAACTGAAAATTTCATATCACAGTGATAGATATATGTGCACCCATGTTTATAGCAGCTCAACTTATAATAGCTAAATCTAGGAAACAACCAAGATGCCCATCAACTGCAGTGTGGATGAAAAAGATGTGCAATATTACATGATGGAATATTACTCAGTGATGAAAAAGAATGTTCTTGAGGCCTTAATATGGAACTGGAGAAAACTTGATCATCAGTGAAATAAATAAGAATTATATTTATAAACATCACATTGTGTCTCTAGTGTAAAAAGTAATAAGAACTGTAGGAGTAATAAAATGCAAAACGCATAATTGCTACTGAAAAAAGAGAGAAAAAAGAAAGTGCTCTAAAGGATATATCTACAGGTATGTTTAAGTGTGTAAGATAGATGACTGTATTACTGTTTTATTAGATTGATGAGCAGAAATCTTAACAGTCTCACTGTTTTATTGTCTACTTTGTATGCTTTAATTTTGTAACTTGAACAACTATTTCCAAGATGATAGTATGCAACTTATCAAGTATGATTTCTTAGTGTTTTTTTGGTTTTGTTTTGTCTTTTCTTTTTTTCCTTTGGAATTGGGTATTGTGGCTTCCTTTTTTTAAAATTTTATTTAAAAAGAAGAAACAAAACAAACCAGAATAAAGGGTAGCAACAATACAAAATTCCAAGGAAAAAAGGAAAAGAACAAAAAAAAAACCACTAAGAAATCATAACATACTGATATCTTGGAAATAGTTGTCCAAATTACAAAATTAAAACATGCAAAGTAGACTTTCAAATAGTGAGACTGTTAACAGTTCTGGTCCATGATCTGAAAAAAACAGCAGTATGGTCATCCATCTTACATGCTCAAACATACATGCAATTATATTAAAAGGGTAAAATTAAACACAACAAAACAGAACAAGGCAGATCACAAGAAAGCAATGTAAGAGACATAAATTTCAAAGCTAGACAATCATAGATATTCACTCTATCATATTGATTCTTGTTTTCTTCCAAATAGTTGTCCATATTGTCACATACAGGGAATTCACATGAAACAGCATAGTATGGGACTGATCTGAACAGGATGAAGAAGGTGTTTCAGGTTTTCAAGACCAGACAAAAGGAAGCCAAGAATGGCTGTCATAGTGTCTCTCATTCTCTTCAAAAGAGCTGTCCATATCTTCATGTGTGTTGAACTTAAACAAAACAAAACAAGCTAAAATAGCTTCGAACAAAGAGTCATAGTATTGCTGGATTTCACATCATGATATTATGGATTCAGCAATGGATTATTTTGTATCTCTTTTTCTTCAAATAGTTGTTCATTTCATCATGTGTTACACAGTTGGTTCTCATAAACTGTTTATAAGCTCTACACATGCATGAGCCTCTACATGTATACCTATCCTTTCTGTATTAGAAGGAAAAACAAAACAAAGCAAGACAAAGCAAAACAATTCCTAGAAAAGCATGAAGCAAAAAGTCATATATAACCACAATACAAGGTGATCTACAATGGTTACCATGATGTCTCAGCAGTGTATAAAAACATTAATAAAAACAAAGCACTGGGGGCTGGGGATTTAGCTCAGCGGCATAAGCGCCTGCCTTGCAAGCAGGCGGTCGTGAGTTCGATCCCTGGTACCAATTAAAAAAAAAAAAAAACAAAGCACTGGAACTATTATAACACTTCAAAAGCAGGCAATAATCAAACCAGAGGGGGTATCATAGTGAATCTTGTCATCTTCAGTGTAGTTGCCTATACTCTTAGACTTGATGCTATCAATCATAACAGATTTGAACAAAATCAGTCAATACAAAACAGCAATCTAACAAACCAGATTCAAATTAGATCAGTCA
>PVJX010050221.1:0-10780 GCA_004027295.1 Dolichotis patagonum | reverse complement strand
CAGACAACTGATTTTTGCAAAAGTGAAAAGAATCATTCAGTGGAAGAAAGATAGTTTTCTCAACAAATGATGCTAGAGGAAGTGAATACTCATCACTAAGAAGCAAAACAAAAGCAAAATAACTTGACGTAAGATTCATACCTTCCAAAAAATTAATAGAAATTTGATCATGCAAATGTAAAAGGAAAAACTACAAAGTATTTAGAAAAAAATGTTAGACAACATGTTAAGGACCAAAGGCTTACAGATGTGAAACCAAAAGCATGATCAGCAACAGAAAAAAATCTATAAACTAGGTAAGAAAAGTTTAGAAATTTGTTTTGTGAAAACTCTCTTAAGAAGGTGAAAGGACAAATGAGGGACCTGGAGAAAATAGTGAAACTCACATACCTGACAAAGGATTCCTATATTTAGATCATATAAAGAATGCATTGAGCTGATCATGATCACTCCTATAATCTCAACACTGAGACAAGGATTTATCTAAGGGGGCTTAGACAGGGAGATTCCAAGTTCAAGCCCAGCCTGGTCAGCTTGGTGACTTGGAATGGTAGAAGAGAGATAGATTCATCTCATGATGGTAGGAAAGGAGAAGAGAGGAGAAGAAAGGGCTGGGGAGAAGAGAGAAGAAAGAGACCTAAGTCCTAGTGAACCTCACCAGGGCATCCTTAGCATCTTTACCTTTCTGAAGTCTCCATTTCAGCTCGAGTTCCACTGTTACAATCTGGACAATTTAGTGACTTAGTAAGACCTTGTCTTGAGATTTAAAATAGGGCTGGAATAAGAATGCAAGTGTTACCTACCCTAAGTAGTCTAGAGATGATAGAAGGAATAAAAATAATTGTGGTTGTCCCTTGCTTACTTGGTTTTACTTTCTTCTGATTATGAACTGCTCTGTGCAGTGCCTCTATGCCAAGCCACCCTGCCTTGGAGCCAGTAATTACAGACTGAAGCCTTTATAAACTGTGAGCCAAACAAACCTTGCCACTTTTAACTTTGAGGGTCAAGTATTTTGTCTCAGCAATGAGAGAAAAGTAACTAACTATAGCAACACTAGAAGTAGTTTGACTATTTATCTTTAAAAAGTAAATATTTATTTATGATATAACCCAGCAACCACACTCCTGGAAATATGTCTCAGAGAAATGAAAATTTATGGCTACACAAAATCTTGTATATAATGGAATAGATGAAAATCCTTCCAGTAGGTGAATGTTTAACTGAATTATGGAATAGTCCTAACACACAACACTACTCAGAAATAATACTCAGAAATGAAGTATTGTTGTATAAAACAATTCAAATTGAGCCTTAAGGGTTGAAAAAAAGCCAGTCTCAAAAGATCATGTATCACATGTTTCCATTCATGTAACATTCCTAAAGAGGTAGAATTATAGATAGGGAAAACAGATTATGATTTGCCAGAGGTTAGGATTAGTACAGGAGAAAGTGAGCGTGCAATAAGGGCTATAAGGGAGCAGAGGCTCATCCTATGGTGATTAGGTAGCATAGAAAGAGTAAGAGACTTGGGTCCTAATGTACCTCCCAAGGGCGTTCATAGCATTTTTAGCTTCCTAGGGTCTTCGTTGCAGCATGAGATCCACTCCCATAGATTCATGCATTGCCCTTTTAGGGAATGCTGGCAGGGACTCTGATCGTGACACATACTTGAGAGCCTTCAAGACTTTCCTTTGGAATCTTTCTGGAAGCCTTTATGACTCCTACCATCATGACCTTCTTAGCATCACACATGCCTACAAAATCAGCACCACATGGATGCCATTAAGGTCTGCTGGCAGCAGGTCTGTTGTAGGAGGGTTTGCATAGATTCTGAGTCCCTGGCCAGCTGGGTATGGCAAGATGAATGCTGAGTAAACAATTCTGTAGGCAGCTCTGTGTAAGCAGGGTACCCAGGGCTCTTTATTTAAAGCAAAAGCTTTCAAGCTTGTTTACATTTATACCCTTGAGCTTCCCAGGGTGGCTTTTCAGATTTCTGAGGTACCCTAAAGGCATCATTGTTATCCTCCCAGGATAAAGCACTTGAGTTGTTTTTAATGGCACTAATCTCTTTACCAGTCATATCTCTGGCCACACCTTTATGCGTACCACCTTTCTGAACAAACTCAAATTTTTCAAAACTTCCCACTTGGCTTTTGTTTCCTTTTCTCACTATAAAGTTGAGTAAACGCAGTCAGCAAAACCCATGCTGTAGTCTGATATGCTGTGCTGCCTTAGAATTTCCTCCACTGTATTAGTTAGTTCAACACATTTAAACTCAACTTCACACAAAGTCTTGGGACATGGACAAAATGTACACAAATTATTTGCAAGAAGGTGACATGAGTGGCCTTTAATTCAATTCCCAGTGGAGTCTTCCTTTCAATCTGAAGCCTCATCAGCACAATCTTTATTATTCAAATTGCTGTAGCAGTCTGGTCCCCTGAGCTCACACCAGAATTGCCCATGAAGCTGTGCTTAAGGCATTCTGAAGTATTCCCAGCCTGCTCCTCCACACCGGCTCCCAGCAACACGTTCCCAAAACATTTGAACCACAGAGTCAGCTGTCACAGCAAAACTCCATTTCTCTGTACCAATTTTTTGTGAGTCATTTTTCTGACGCTATGACAAAATAACAGAAATAAAACTTAAACAGGAAAGAGTTACTTTTGATCATAGTTTCACAAGTTTCAGTCTGTGGTCACTCTATTGTTTTTGGATTCATAAAGCAGAACATCATGGGTATGATGGAAGAGAGCTATTTACTCCATGAAAACTGGGAAGGAGAGAGAAAAAGGAGAGAGAGAGAGGAGAGAGAGAGTGAGAGCACGCGTGCGAGAGGGAGAGAGACCAGGGTCTACATATCCTTCAAAGATATGTTGTCAGTGACTTACTTTTTCCAACTATGCTTCATTTTCTAAAGCTGCCACCAGCTCCTAATAATGCCACCACCTGGGGACCAAGGCTTTATTATACAAGCCATTGGGGGACATTCCAAATTTGAATCATACTATGGGATCTCTCAATAGTATTTTTGCAATTTATTATTTGAAAATAAAAAGGAGCCTATCATATTAAAGCATCCTCCAGATGAAGATGACAAATGATTAAAAATACTAAGAGAGGGGCTGGGGATATAGCTCAGGAGCAAGTGCAAGGTCATGAGTTCAATTCCTGGTACCAAAAAATAAATACATACAGACTAGGGAGGGCAGCAATCCCTAGCCAGCATGCTTCAGAGAAAATATAACCAATACAGGAAGTGCCAGGACCCCCACTATCCACTTGTCTGGAAGAAACCAGGAACATGACAAAAGGAAGAAACAAAGGCAGTCTCCAACCCAAGCAGTACTGGCTCAGGAGAGGTAAACACAGAACAGATCAGGGGATGCACACCTGCAGTTTCTGAAGATACATCATCTGACATAAAGAAATATCTTTGTGAAATTATAAAAGAACTTAAAATAGAAATACTAATACAAGTAAAAGAAGATATAAGAAAAATAATAAAAGAAATGCTAAGCATCTCTCAAGAAGACACAGATGGAAAAATGGATGAGCGTAGAAAAAGGAGGGAAGCCTTTGATGAAGAATATAAAAATATCTAGAATACATGAAACAGATTCAAAGAGATTACCAGGAAATTAAAAACTCCATTGAAAGCTGGCAAAACTGCTTGAAAGAAACTAAACATAGACTATCAAACCTTGAAGACAGGTTTGTAACTTGTGATTGCAAAAGGAAAGATCTAAAAATAACAAGGAACCAGGAAGCAACAATACAAACGCTAGAAGATGACAAGGGGATCTATAACTTAACAATAAAAAATAGGAGTGAAGAAGCAGGGGTAAACACAAATGAAATACAAAGGTTATTTACAGAAATAATTAAAGAAAACTTCCCAAACATAGGAAAAGGAAATGATATTCAGATATATGAAGCATACAGAACTCCAGTCAGCTATAACCAAAATAGATCTACACCCAGACATATAATAATCAAGATCTCAGAAATTTGACACAAGAACAGAATATTAAAAGCTGTCAGAGAAAAGAAACAGATCACCTATAAAGGAAAACTCATCAGAATCATGACAGACTACTCGACACAAACCATCAAATCAAGAAGAGCTTGAGTGAAGTATTCCAAGCCCTGAAAGAAAATAACCTGCAACCCAGATTGATGTACCCTGCAAAACTATCTTTCAAAATTAATGGAGAAACAAGATGAATCTGTGACAAAGAGGAACTAGGAGAGTTCATAACCACCAAACCAACCCTACAAAAAATACTGAAGAACATTCTAAAGAGAGAGAAAAAAGACCATGGCTTCAGGAACAGGGGCAGAGGGAGCTCAATGAATGGGAAAGACAGTGCAATGAAGAGGAAAAGTAGACAAACAACAACAGAAAAATAGCATGGCACAGAAGAGGCAGAGAAGGCTGGCCATAATAGCTTACATGGATGGCCTCGATACACTAATAAAAAGAAACACAGGCAGAGTGGATCAGGAGATAGGGTCCTTTGAGATGCTCTATATAAGAAATATAATTAACCTGAAAGGTTTATACACCAAAAGTCAAAGATGAGAAAATAATGCTCTATGTGACAGGGAACCAGAAAAAAGTGGGCATAGCTCGCCCTTCAAGCTGCAGATTAGTTGGAAAAAGATAACACTTTTATACAATGGAGAACTACTCAGCTATAAGGAAGGAAAACCTTTAGGCTCTTGTAGGTAAATGGATACAACTTGAGACTAAGCTCAAGGGTAAAAAGGTTCGGAACCACTTAGGTAAATAGCAGGTGCCTCCCTAATCTAATAACTAAAGGAGTTAATGGGATACAAAATGTACAATGCACCATGTGAGAGTGAAAGGGGAGGAATTGTCTAAAAAAGGAAGGCAGAGAACATTGTTAATCTTGTATCATGATTTGAAACCCATGTTGTTTTCATCATTCTGTTTAGTTTGGTTGTATTCTGCTCCTGTTTGTCTACTTGTATTAGATTTGATGGCATGGATAGCTATCCCAAAGATAGCAGGATATACTATGATAACCATTTTTAATTTCCTATTAACTCGATCTGAAGCCCTGGATTGCTTTCACTGTATTGTTTTGACCGATTTTATTTGAATCTGTTTTGTTTGATTACTGTCTTGTCTTCACTGATTTTATTCAAATCTGTTATGTTTGATAGTAAGATTCACTATGATACCCATTCTGGTTTGACTATTACCTTCTTTTGAAGTCCTATAATATCTCCAATGTTTTGCTTTTATTGATCCTGTTCTTTACTGCTATGTTCAATTTTATTGTGCCTAATGATATGGGCAATTCTATTGAAAATAACAAGAGACATCATGGTAACCATTGTAGGTCACCTTGCATTTTGGGTTTAAGTCATGTACTATGTCCATCCTTTTGTTTTGACTGACTCCATTTTGTTTTTTCTCATTAGGTTTTATTTTCTTCAAAATAAAAAATACATAAATACATACATACATAAATAGAAAATAAAAATACAAAGAGAACCCAGTATACTAAATCCTTAGTGGATCAAACTGAAAATTCTTACATGATAACTGAGAAATGCTATTAATTTTAGTCCACCTAGAATATATTATATATAATTACCTATATACTTATTTATCTCTATTCAGAGTGCAAATTTTCAATTTTTAATTAAATAATTTTATCAAAGTTCCATTTCTAGCAATAAAATCTTCCAATTTTTCTCTGTCCATCAACTACTGAGTGAATTTATTCACTGGTCTTCAACATCAAAAATCATGTAACACAGGATAGTTAGTGAAGACGCAGCCTGGAGTAATTTCCTAAGATGAAGGATGAAGGGGAGCTGTTGATAAGGCTGGGCTAATCAGGGAGTTTTTAACAATAGTGGCAATTACTGATATCATTGATGGAGCATTTATTTTGTGTCAGCTATTCTATGTCCTTTTTCAATATTACAATGATTTTATGAAGTAGATACATATTAATTTCACCACATAAATGAGAAAATCAAGCCTCAGGAGAATTAAATAAGTTCTTGTCTCCTCACATCTAAGAAGATTTACTGGTCATATTTGTTTTGTTGCCAGGACACAATAGCTAACACCCATCACTGAAAGGAAGAGATCAGTTTGGCTCATGATTTCAGAGGTTTCTGCTCATGATCAGTCCATGACTTCAAGGCAAGAACATCAGGGCAGAAGAGTGTGGTGGAGAAAACCTGCTCAGTTTGAGGTGGCTGGGAGGAAGAGTGAGTAAGCAGCGCCAGAAAGCAAGGGCCCAGGGAGATATAACACTGCAGATCATGCCTCCACGACTTACCCAGACCCACACAGAAATGCACTTGATGAATTCCTTTGGTGGCTTCAAGGCAATCAAGTTGACATTCAGCCTAACTGTCATAGAAATAGTACAGCAGGTATTGGAAGTGAGTTTGGTCTGATTCCCAAGTCAATACTCTTGTCTATTGCTTTCAGTCACATTCTTTCTTCTCATATACATATCTATTATCTACTCCCATATTTATATCTATATCTATATCTATATCTATATCTATATCTATATCTATATCTATATCTATATCTATATCTATATCTATATCTGTGTCTATCTGTATCATCTGTATCTATTTCATATTTAATACAAAACTGTGGGAAAATAAATTAAAAATAAAGACCATGTGAAATGTGAGTAAGAGAATAAGATTAAAGGAAACACCGAACATGAGAAAACAAGGTAACAAAATACCTCCAAAAACCCCCAACTCCATCAAAGATGATCCATGTGACATGGATAAGGAGAAACTCAAAAACAAAACAACAGAATTATATAAGGTGATTAAAAAGGAAATCACAACAACAAAACAGATCAGTAAGGTACTGAGCGAGATGAAACATAATATAACTAAACAGATAATGTACATAAAAAGCAAAAGGAGGAAAAGAAAATGCTCTAAAGGATATAACTGCATGTATGTTTAAGTGTGTGGGATTGATAACTGTATTACCAAGGTTTTGTTGGATCATTGAACAGAACTGTTTGCAGCCTGTTTGTTCACTTTGTATGCCTTAATTTTGTATCATGAACAACTATTTCTAAGAAGACAATATGTAATTTATCAAGTAGTGATTTCTTAAAATTTTTTTGAAATTCTGTATTATTTCTACACTTTTTTCTGTTTTGCTTTTTTTCTCTTTAAATAACCTTAAAAAAAAAAAAAGGAAACACCGAGATAACAATTTTCACTACAGTGATAAATATTTGGGGGTTCAAATGTGACTTTGTGATTCTTGGTGTCAAAGGAAACAGAAAAATATGATCACTTGTAATGGGTATAAGCTAAAAGGGTTCATTTGGAAAGTTTCATAGGGAGTGAGTTTAGGTGATGTCTTTAAGGAAAACAGGAAGCGATGTGATGGAGAAAAATAATATGTTAAATCATCAATTATTCTCAACCACAGGCACCTACTTCTCTGGGATATTTAACAGAGGCTTTCAAATTGCACACCTGAAGGGGGATACAACCTTCTGTTGAGAATTCTGCCAAAGCACACTGTTGCTAATGAGACTATGTTAATGTATGTACACAGGTCTCTCAGCTGTGTTGGAAGGCAAAAAGACCTACTATACATAATGGGAGACACAGGAGTCATTCATGCATGCATGTATTCTGAAAACAGTCAGTGTATGTGTTATTGCTTTTGCCTGGATGCTTCCTCAAACCCTCAGTCAAGCATGGGGATGGGGATGGTTTCAAAGGCAGCAGAATCCAGACTTTGTGATTGATTTGTGGTCCAATGCTGAGATTATAGGTGTAAGGGCTACACTCACCTTAGAGCAGGTAGTCTCCATACAATATAAGGAACACAAAAAGTCTTCTCCCTCTCTTCCCATGGGTGCTTTGCTGTCTTTTGCTGCCATGAACAGTTGCTCTTCTACCATGTGCCACTTTGCCTTGGAGCCAGCCAATTATGAACTGAAACTTCTACAAACTGTTAGCTAACCTTCCTCCTTCCTCTTTTAACCTTGGGTGTTGGGTATTTTGTCTCAGCAGTGAGAAAAAAGTAAGAATGTGTCATGTGCAAATGTTAGACAAGGCAAAAACTGAACTGTGTTGGAGAAAATGGGTGAGAATTAGGTGATACTGCATTCCAGGCATTATGTTAACTTTACACTTATTATTTGATTTAATAAAAATCAAAACTTTGCAAAGTAGCAGTAACACTCATTTCACAGCTCCCTCACAGAGATTAAATAACTTACTCAAGGTAACATCAAATACTGTTGTAAGATTTAATAGACATGAGAGACCAAATAGGAAACAGGAGGATTTTATTTTTAAGTGTACAGCAGCCCAGCTGACAAATCTAAAGTGGCAAAGGACAAAGGACAAAGGACAGGCTCTAGCTGTCATATACTTGGCCAAGGGGCTTGGTCTCCTTCATGGAACTTGTGGGCAGGCAGGAGAACAAAGGCAGAAAAGCTGTGATGCTTTGTATCTTGGTG
This sequence comes from Dolichotis patagonum, assembly GCA_004027295.1. Lineage (NCBI taxonomy): Eukaryota > Metazoa > Chordata > Mammalia > Rodentia > Caviidae > Dolichotis > Dolichotis patagonum. The sequence goes on along the minus strand of PVJX010050221.1, from coordinate 2,267 downwards.
GCCCTGCTTGGAAATAACAGGATGTTAGGGGAACAGGAGGTTATAAAATTTCACTTACAGGGACAAAAGTCACTGTTTAACTACAAAGTTCTAGGATAGAAAGAAATCCATGTGTGTTCTCTATCTAAACTAGTTTAGTTCCAAATTGAATTCTATGTAAACAGTCCCCCTGGAGCACAAGTAAGGAGGAAAATAAAGATAACTTTGATTAAAATACGCTCTAAAGGAGATTATGGACTAAGCATTGGATGGAGACAAGATTAAAAACAATAAAAAATGCCCAGAGGTCAGAAGGATTCATTTTACTAGACTTAGAGCTTAGTTTTTAGGAAGTTACAAAAGCATCAAGGTTTGAGTTGAGTTGAAAAGAATGGATAAGACTCTGACAGATATTCCTGCAAGGGAGAGACATTCTGAAGAAGGTTATGTCTTCTGTCAGGTCTTTTCAGAGGCCCCAGATTACTACAATTTATCTGGAAAAGATTTGACTTAAGTCATGGAAGGAGTTATCTATAAGGGTCAGAAGTGAAATATTTGAAGTTCAAGCACAGATCGTTATGCATTTCTCTCCAATTCTGTATCCTGCCTCATCTTCTTAGCACAGAAAAAGAATCTGGGAATGATTAGCAGAACGATACTGATATGTAAAATTCCATCAACTGTTCCTGAAATTTAAGACCTCAAACAATGATGGGGAATTGTGAAGCAATAGACATTAGAAGTGGGCCTTGAGTCTAACATGGCTGTTTCCTTCTTCCTTCTCACCTACTCGTAATCTTTCCACTGTGGCAAAATCATAGCCTTCCTTCCTAGTGATTTGTCAGTGCCAACTTATGGAAAATAAAGGATTTTTCTGCAAGTATGATAATCCAAGGTGGTGGAAATGAGGGTTCTAGCATGGAGATTCATCGTTTGGACCTGGAAGCAGAAATTTGTCATGATGTCATACAGACATCATGGGTGAGAAACAAGAGTGATCACAACTCGAAGTAGGCCTAGAGGTTTGGGAGAATGAAATACAAGCCCACTTTACCCTTCTAACTTTTCCCCTAAGTTTTCTTGAAAGTTTGGGTTAGAGATAAACTCTCAGTAAGTTTGTCAATAAACATACGTAAGTGCACTAACACTTTACCCAACAAGATAAACGCACGCAAGGAAGGGGAAAACTCGACCCAGAAATGCCTGCCGCTCTCATTGCTATTTCAGAAGACATCTAAAGTGCTGTAAATTTCTGAACTGTGCTCCCACTCTGCTACAGGGATTATGAGGTATTGTTGCCACCTCATCCATCCATACCCACTGTGACACTCTGCCACCCAGCCAGACATAAAAGGTGGCACTGCAGCTGAGGTACTCAGCAAAGCAACGTGTTTCTGAAATTTCTGACTTTAAATTGGAAATCTCTGGTGGGAGTAGAAGGAATCTCAGTGGAGAAAAGCCAAGTGAATCCAGAGGGTACCATCCGGACCCCTTGGGTATAAGGAGAGGAGAAAGAAAGTAGAGGTAATGTGATGGAAGGAGATGGTGGGAGAAGGATTTGAAAAAGGGATTAAAGTGTAAATGTTTAAAGCTCAAACTAAAGGAGAGAAGATGGAATGTGAAAAGAGAAAAGAGTTGTGATACTTTATTTTTTCTAGATCAAGTTTTTTTGAACTGTAGAGTCAGCACAATGGTTAGGAGATGCCATCTTTGAGAATTTAGTATTTGTGGCTTCCTTTCAGTGGTAGGATTCGGTTTGTGGCACATGCTACAGTTTCAGGACCAACTCAGCCTGCTATATACAGAGTTTAAAGGAAAATGGCAGGGTAACAAACAGCCAAAGACCTCTCACTCTTATTTTTTCTCCCTAAGTTTCCTTGAAGGTTTGGGTTAGCAATAAACTCTTAGCAAGTTTGTAAAAAATCACATGAGTACTTTACCCAACAGGTCAAATGCATACAAAGAAGAGAAAGGTAGCCAAAGAGTAAAAATTTTTCAAAAAAACTTTTCTATGCTTTGATGGTATTCACTTATGAGATGTTAAATTAAATTAGTATCTACTTTAGTGATATTTAGATTTTGTAGAACATTGCAATTAATCCTGGCAAGTGAGAGTGTTGAAGGCTTTGGTTTCTTCTTGGCTCTGTCTTGTCTAAGTATAGAGTCTGACACTTGCCTGTCCCTTCCTAGACAAATTACTATGTCAGGTGATATGACCTTTGTTTCTATGACAAATCTTTGTGTTAATATTTAGGAAACTTACAATGGAAGAAGTGGAACAAACCCTG
>PVJX010050220.1:0-10770 GCA_004027295.1 Dolichotis patagonum | reverse complement strand
CAACCCAGCTATTATTCTGGGTATCTTCCCAAAAGAATTAAAAACATCATACCACAGTGATGTATGTGCACCATGTTTATAGCAGCACAGTTTATATAGATCTTGAAAACAATCTAAATGCTCATCAAATGAGGAATGGATAAAAAAGATGAGGTATTTTTATAAAATGGAGTACTACTCAGTCATAAAGAAGGGTAACTTGAAGACTTTTATAGGTAAATGGATGCATCTTGAGAACATACTCGTTAGTGAGATAAATAAGACACACATGTGTTTCATTAGTGTGAGAAGCTGAAAGAAAAAACATGTATATGTATCTAAAAATAATAGTTAAGATGGTTATACTACTGATTTCTCTGAGTTCACTCAAGAGAAAGGTTTGTGCTGATATTGTTCAGACAACTGAAGGCAGATGTCTTGTGGGTGAACAATTTGGGGATGACAATGTGCAATGTATGTACCACTGTTGCCCCTGATTGACATGTTTTGAAATGTTGTTGTAGTTTTTTTCTTTTCTTTTTATTTTTTTAATCCTTGAAATAAAATGGATTTGTTTAAAAAAATCTGTGTACCCGCTGGCAAACATCACCCTATCCCCCCAACTCTTCCTCAATCTCCTAGCAACCACTGATACACTAGGTAGCATCTTCACAGTATTACCAGTCCTGGACATGTCAGAGAAATGAAATCATACAGCCCATGGGCTTTTGGGTCTGGCTTTTTCCACTTAGCTTACGTTTTTCCCAGTTTCCTCACAGTGGAGCATGCGTCGCTATTTAGCACATGAATGGTAGGGTATTCCATTGTGTGGGCAGACCACACTTCTCTCATCCATTCCTCACGGAAGCTGGGTTCCTTCCACTTTTTGGTCCTATGAATAACGCTGCTACAAACATTCAGACAGTTTTGGAGCGGGCACATGTTTTCCAATCACACGCCTACAGGCAGAGCTGCTGGGAGTGGTAATCTGTTTAGCAATTTGGGGCACAGCCAGTCTGTTTCCGGAAACAGCCGCACCCTCCTACCCTTCCGTCACGTGTGTGTCCTACCCACGCTGAGCCTAAGCTGCCCATTACCAAACCTCAGTTACTACTACTTTCCTTGCAGACTGACGGTAAGAATTAGATGAGATACACTAGGGAAAGCAGCCAGCGCGTGGTAGGTACTCGACACACAGACTTGGTTATTATAATTACACGACCTGTGAGAAACCGAACTTGCTCCTTTTGGTTCCCTTCAAATCTGAATGAGCATTTACTTTTTATTCACCTCACTTGTTTACCTAGTTCTTAAATTTCCCTCAGTGATTGTTGGAATCAGTATCTGGTGCACAATACCTGCTGCTTGGCGTGTGCGCGCGCACAGGCGATGGAACAGGGACCGGACTAAATGGAAAGGTAAGATTCCCTCCCTCCCTCATCGGGCAGAGTACATTAGAACTGGAAGCAAATGCCACAATGGTTCCCCAAGTATGGCAGCGTTATCACCACCAGAATCCTCTGGAAACCAGCTAAAATGCAAATCCTCAATCTCCTCCCCAGGCAAAAATGACATCAGGGATTCTAGAGAGGAATCCCAGCACTTTGTGCTTTAACAAACCTTCCACGTGATTCTCATGCACACTCAGCCTCTCACATTACAGATTAGAAAACTGAGACTCGGAGAAAGGACATGACTTTCTCAAGGACACAGAGTGCTAACGGCAAACTGGATCTTTGGAATTCTGTGGTCCAGCATTCACATTCCAGTTTTCCTATTCCCAACTGTGTGACCTTGGCAAGTGCCTTAAACTCCCCTTACTTTAGCATCCGCATCTGTGCAATGGAGACAGCATGCACCTCCCTCGCAGCACAGCCACTCCACTGCCTTCTTTACGGCTGCAGAGGGGCCAGGGATTTAGCTGCAGAGACTTGAGGTCAGCAAAGTTGGTGGGGAGAGAAGGGCTTTGTTTCATTTCCCCAAAGGAAGAAATGAATGACCAGAGGAAGTTCCCAAGAGCTAGGTTAATGTAGGACAAGGTTCTTAACCTGGTTTGCTCAAAAATAGAGTGATCGGTCCCAAGATGCAGTGACATCTGGTCACTGGGAGAATCCAAGCAACATCTGATGTCCATCTTTCCAGGGTAAAGAGGGGAGACTCTCTAGAGAAGAAGCTGGAGTGAGTGATCTCCGAGGTGTCCCCACTCACCCAGCAGTGGATGTGCCTGTTTGTCTCCTTAGCATCTCCCCAAGGAAGGGCTTCTACCTAGATTGGCCAATAAAAGCAGTCCATCTTCAGTGACCACACTGATTGGTCCAAGGAATAGCATGTGACCCAGACAGCCAATCAGAATCTTTTCCTGCTAGAGCCATCCCTAGTTACATCCACCCTTGAAATCCCAGTCTGGTAAGCCTGCAGAATTCCTTTTTTGCTTAAGACTGGGGTTTGTATCCTTGCAACTGACAGATTCTTAATACTCCCATAAAAAAATGGGCCTCCTTACTCTTGCATTGAGGCCTTTCCTCCTCCAGCATTATGTTAAAACATCTGCAAGACAAACAGTAGCTTAAAACCACTTAAAATCTTTAGTCTCAGCAACAAGATGGTGCACACCTATAGTCCCAGCACTCCGGAAAGCCGAGGCAGGAAGATCACAAGTTTGAGTCCAGCCTGAGGAGCTTAGCAACTTGGCAAGATCCTGTCTCAAAATCAAAAATTTAAAAAAGATTGAGGATGTAGTTCAGTGCAGAGGCTCTGGCTTTAGTCCACTGTAAGACACAATATTTAATCTCTTGTCGAGTGGGAGGGATTTCAGTGTTGACACAGAGCCAAATATTTTAAATCCATTTCTTCGACTTCTCTCTTCATACATCTCATATTCAGGATAGCCAGTCCTAAACTCATTCCTTTCTTCTCCAGAAGCTCAAAACTTTCTTCTTAAACCCAGTCCTGCTTGACTCTTACTGCCATCAGAAGGGTCCAAGGAAGTCACAGAGGAAAAGGGGACCTCCACTGGGCCCGGCAGGTGTTTGGAGAAAAGCATTTCAGGATGCATGAGCGAGAAACAGAGGTGGATTTATTAGGCAGTTAGAAACTGAGAGAGAATGAAAAGAGACTTCAGCTTGAGGGGCTAAAGGAGCAAGTGTGATGGAGACCAGACCAGCTGTTCACAGAAGGAAAAGGCCAGTTTTTATAGTGGCCGAGCAGGGCTGGGGCCTGACTGACCGTTGTCTCTGTCCTGGTTTGACAAGGCAGCTCTAAAGGAGGCCTTGCTGCTGCAGGGGGCAGTTTGCTCTCCATGAGGTCACTTTCTGCTTGGGGCAGTCCCAGGTTTGAGGCGGGTCTGCTGGGATCAGGTGACAGTAGCTTTAGGCAATGACTTGAGACTTATGGGCACTCATAGGTAACTGGATGTCCCTGTAACTCTGTTCTCTTGGTATCCTCAGTCTTGAAGGGGGTTGAGATAGGTTGTGTAAATTTAGGATTAACTAACACTGTGTTGCCAGTTTTCAGACCGATGCTTCCTAAATGATCAGCACCTATATCCTGAGCTGAGCAAGGATCTGTCCCAATGTTTTGAGGTAACAAAAGAGACAGAAACAAAGCTTTGCTGTGCTTTTAGTTACCTATTGGGCAACTGTGTGCCCAAGTGAAGAATCTCTCCCCCCGCCTCTGAAGCAGCTTTTAAGTCACTGACTGCCTCAGAAGATGATACAAATCATGGTTTTAATGAGTAACAGGTAACAGGGCCAGGAATGTGCCTGTCCTTCTCCCCCATGGTGATCTCCATCTCATTACTTTTTCTTCCTCTCCCACCTTTCCCAGTGGCTATCAGTCAGTTACCCTTGCTGGACCCTTTCCCAGCCCTGCTGAAATCTTCCTTGTCTTTCTTCCTTTTTGTGTGTGGTTTGGGATCAAACCCAGGACCTCACACATGCCAGGCAAGTGCTCTAACACACAGCCACACCACCAGCCTCTGCGTAATGCTCTTGGGAGGCAGGAGAGGGAGAAGCCGTGAATCCTTCACGGTAACGTGGTTCCCTTTCCCTTGCTATATATTATTCTTAACTTTTGAGGTCAGTGGAAGGTTATAAAATCCCATCTATGGAAGGAAGCATGACCGTGAAGTCATACTTTCAAAAGGGATACTAAGGTCCCTTAAGCATGAGTCATATGCCAACTTCAAATCAGTAGAGTTGAGTGACTGCTGTGTGCCAACCAAGAGCTGGGATCAGGGGGTTTATGGGATGGCGTGTGACTGAGCCCCAACCTACAGGGTTGCTTATTCACTATTCATTCGCACCTAATGTGTGCTGGACTCTAAGTCACTGAGGATATAGGCAGAAACAACATTAAATGCACACCAATTATCCCTGTGAAACTAAGACTAAGTAGCAGCACTAGAGTTTGAATGTCCCATGTATTGAGAATTTAATCCTTAGCACAACAACATTGGGAGATGGCGTTTCACAGATGAATGCCACTGAGAAAAGGGCTTGGGAGTAGGTGCTCAATCTCACCCCCCCCCCTTGCTATTTTCCATGAAGGACAAGGTTGTCTTCCTTTCCAGGAGATGTGGCATTCCAGGTGCAGTCTGGGAAGCAGAAAGACAGGACCCTCACCTGCCAGCACCCTGATCTTGGACTTCCTGACCTCCAGAACGATGAGAAGTACATTACTATTTTAGTGAATTGTCCAGTCAGTGGCATTGTGTCATAGCAGCACAAAATGGACCTAAACAGAAATACACAATGGGGGTTGGGAGCAAATTAAAGTCAAGGGTGAGGAAGCCTCCTTGAGGAATCGACATGAGTTCAGGTATTTTAAGGCGGTTTATAATAAATAATAAGTGTCACAACAAGACCAGGGGAGAAATAAACCTAGGAAGAACATTTCTGGCATAGGGACCCTTGTTTAAAAGACCAAGGGGTAAGGAATGGGGCATGGGAAAGATGGGTACCTCAGAACTCTGTGTGACTGGAGGTCTGAGACTCCCAGGGGAGCCTCCATGGGTGGTAAAAGCTTTGCATCTAGGAGGAGACCGTGAGCCTCAGAGATTTTCAATGGGAGTCTCATAGGCGCTCAAGGTTTAGGGTGGGCTTTGGTCTGATTAGAAAAGCTTGATGTGGTGTTACAGACATGACTCCTCCGACTGTAGGAAAGAAGGCTTCTCCCATCCGGAGGTGTGCTGGGGGCTGTGACACAAATCACAATGCTGCTAGCTTAGAGTCAAGCCTGGTGGTCGGCGGTGTTCACACTACCAAGACCCTTAAACACAACCACGCAGCCCCCGGGCCTGCCAGCGACTGATCACTAGCCAGTGCATTGCTTTCGCCTCATGCCCCAATCTGAAAAGGGTGCTGGCATCCCGGTGCCCACAGTGCCATCTGTGAGAGGTTAGTGCTCTGATCTTTGCAAATCAGGAAGTGACCAAGATTAGGGACATTTCATTTCATTTGTTTCTGACCATCTGGAGGCTGAGTAGCAGAAGTGTTTCAGCCACAAGCCACAAGCTTTGAGGACAGACGGCCCCAGGTTCAAATGTCGGTTGTCACTATAATTAGCTGTGTTACACAAGCAAGCTCGCTGAATTTCACCTGTTCAAAGCAAATATCAGCAGTAGTCACCGTGTGGAGTTGGGTGCTGCAGTATACTGCAGTTGTTACAGTCGGAGGCCACCGTGGGGACAGAGGACAGACAAACTCCTGGGCCCTAACCCTGGTACTCATGAAAAGCAGGATTTAGGTTTTCTTCTGAAGCAGTCAGGTACCTTATGGCATTTTTTGCTTAAAAAAAAAAGTGACCACTCATTTAGGCTTACAGATACTAAACAGGTAACTAAAAGCAAAACAAATGAGCTTTATTTTGCGTCTGTCTCCTTCGTTAAGCTTTGAGTTGAAACCCTTCTCACCTCTGCTTATAGCTATGTTAATCCTTTGGAAGTACCTGTCTCAAAATTAGCAAAACAAAGCTGATTAGCCTTAAATTGACATGAACTGTCTTGCCGCTCCCACCCCCCCACCCTCCCACCCCCGCCTCAAGATTAAGCAGACAAGAGCTTTGCAGGGTCTTTCAGCTACACCTACAAGTGTCCAGCGCCCTAAAACTACAGTCACCTTGGTTTTCAGCAGAGCCTCACAAGACTGAAACTGCCCCAAGCAGAAACAGTGATTTCATGGAGCCTGACCTGACCCCTCAAGCAGCAAAGGGGTTCTCCCAGTCTGCACCCAGAAGCAGAACTGAGATACTGATTGCCGGTTCTAACCAACCCCAGCAACTCCCTACAGCCTGGCCTTGATCTTTTGTGAGCAGGACGGATTGAATCTCCCCATCACCTCTGTGACTCCTTTAGTCCTCAAGGTGAAGCCCTTTCCCTGTCTCCTCTCACTTTCCTTTGTTGGGAGGTTGGTTGACCTTTGTGAGAAGCTTTCCATCCTTTGTTATCTCTTACCTTCCACTTGACGCTCTTAGGAGTGAATTCATACTGAATGCCCAAGTTTATTCCCATTGTCACTGAGGTACCGACCCACACTAGCCAGGAACAAGGCTCCACTGAATAACAAGGACTCTGTCAGAGTACTCTGGACTGTTCTCAGTAAGGAGATGTGGATAGGGACACATCCTCCACACAGTGGATTTATTATCAGCATTTGAAAAACCTGAAAGAAACCAAGGCAGTTTACAGAGGACCTAGGTATGGGCAGGTCATGGAAACCGACTGTGATTTTCCAATTTGCATCTACAAAAAACCTCTCCTTTAAAAGGTCTTCAGAAAGCTAGGAAGCATGTCGTGAACTCATTATCACAGCTACTTAAGAAGCTGAGGCAGGAGGTAGCCCAAAGTCAAGACCAGCTTGGAGCACTTAGTGAGACCCTGTATCAAAATAAGATTTTAAGAGGGCTGGGGATGTAGCCCAGTGAGGCAGTGCGTGTCTAGCATGCAAGAGGCCCTGAGTTCAATCCCTAGCATTACCAAAAAACAAGAGAGATCTAACTTACCTACGCTTGTGACACATACAATTTGCTAACTTGAAATTATGCACTGGATTAGGGGAGGAGCAGAGAAGAACAAACGTGTCAAATTGTGTTAAAAAGAGCCAGATCCACGGCCATACCACATGGAGCGGCAAGTGAAGACACCTCTGTCCCACTGTTAAGCAATGTTCCTGGCTTCATGGGATTCCGGCTGGGAAGAGCTGACGTCGCTTGTTGGAAATGACACCAGAAGTCCCAAGGAGATCTCCAAACATGAAAGCGTGCTTCCCACTTGTGGCTCCCCCCGTCCCTGGCACCTCAAAGGCAGCAACACAGATGAACATGGCCTGACCAGCTGCCACTGACACCCAGAGGCAGTGTGGCCATGGAGCCACGCGGGCTGGGACCAGGTGCGAATCCAGCACCTACTGATGGCATAAGGTCTCCAGGCTCTCAGATGGCGGTTTCCATAGCTATAAGGGGGAGGCGGTAACTCCTTCAAGATGGGTAAGGACCAAGAAAGAACAGGTAAGTGACAGCTGATAGAAGAAAATTCCTCCAGTGCTCTAAATTTAATTGTAGAGCTCTTAAAGTGGACAGGGAAGAGATAAAGAAAGTTAATCAGATGACAGACAGCTTCGGGAGAAACTGACCAGCGGCTCTTGCAACTTTCTAAATCTGTTTGCTATTTTGATGGTCTAGGGATTAAACCCAAGGCCTTCTGCAGTGAGCTCTATGCTCAGCACCCAGTCTTTAGTCTGTCTGTCTGTCTGTCTGTCTGTTTGTTTTTGTTTTTGAGACAGGGTCTCACTAAATCACTAAGTTGCCAAGCAAGGCTGAAACTTGCAATCCTCCTGTCTCGGCTTCCCAGAGGGCTGGAATGCAGGTGTGCACCACCACACCTGGCGGCCATTCTCTTTTAGAGATCCTTCCATTTCAAGAATATGGTTTAATGTAACTATGATTAATTTTATTTTTTTGATTTTATTTTAAAGAGAATAAAACAAAAGAGGGCAGAACAAAGCATATCAGAACAGAATAACATAAGCAACACAGCACTTTACAATAAGACAACCGAACATTAACAGTAGCTATCAAAATATCTCTTTCTCTGCTATAGTTGAGCAGTTTCAAATACAATAATATCCAATATACCAAAATAGTATAAAACCATTCAAAAGAATGAAAGAATTACAGGACATTCTGAACCGAATAACAGGGAATGATCAATGGCTACTATAATATCTCATTTTCTTTTTTTAAAATTTTTTTTATAATTTTATTTAAAGAGAAACAAAACAAAACAAAACAGAATAAAGGGTAGCAACAATACAGTATTCCAAGGAAAAAAGGAAAAGAACAACAACAAAAAAACCTAAAAAAATTATTGCTTGACAAATTACATACTGACTTCTTGGAAATAGTTGTTCAAATTACAAAGTTAAAACATGTAAAGTAGACATTCAAACAGTGAGACTGTTAACAGTCCTGCTCCTCGATCTGACAAAAACAGCAATATGGTCATCAATCTTACCCACTCAAATATACATGCAATTATATCAAAAGGGTAAAATTAAACACAACAAAACAGAACAAAGCGGATCACAAGAAAGCAATGTAAGAGACATAAATTTCAAAACTAGACAATCAGTGATATTCACTCTCTATCATATTGACTCTTGTTTTCTTCCAAATAGTTGTCCATATTGTCACATACAGGGAATTCACATGAAACAACCTTGTATGGAATTGATCTGAGCAGGATGAGGAGGGCATTTCAAGTCTTCAAGACCAGACATTAGGGAGAATACCTCATTTTCAATAAAAAAATGTGTTTATACTACCACATATATTAAAATCCCAATAAGACACAACATGATAGAACTGATAGTAATAGAAGAATAGAAGCATGGTAGGACTTCAAAGCAAGACGATATTAAATCAGCAGTGGCTGCCATAATGTTTTGTTTTCTGCAAAACAGCTGCTCATACCATCATGCGTAATAAAGTCAAACAAAACAGATTAAAACCATTCCAATTGATGAATGAAAACATTGAAAGGCTTCAAAGCAATGAAATGGGAAATCATGATTACCATAAAATCTTATATAACTATGATTAATTTTAGAATAAAAGTGATTTTTTATTATTATTTAAAAACCTAGAGCATAATCAGAAAGAAGAAATTTTAAAAAGAAAGTCTACATCACCCAGAGATAGTATCCATTAATATATTGGTAATATGTTCCATATTTGTATCTATGCCACACACATACACACACACACTTCACTTTTTTATATTTTGTTTTGTTTGAGACAAAGTCTCACTATGTAGTGCAGGCTGGCCTTGAACTCACTATGTAGCCCAGGCTGGCCTCAAACTCCTGGCAGTCCTCCTGCCTCAGCCTCCCAAGTGCTGGGATTACAGGCCTGGGCCACCATTCCTGGCTCACATACACTTTGTTAATGGCCCATATTTCAGTACTTATGTGTTTGCTTCTCATTGTATCACAAATTCCTCGCTACAGTTGAAGAGAAATTACAGAAAGCTTAGTTTTGGACTAAGTTTCTACGCTGGACCCAAACAAATGAGACTAAAATCCAAAATAAAGTCACCCATGCTGAAGCGCAGTCACCAAACTGAAACTAAACTTTGCCTTGGGCTTTCCGAGAAATCAAGAGAAGCCAAGTGTGGTGGGGCACGCCTGTGATCCCCTTACTCAGAAGGCCGAAGCAGGAGGATTGCTGTGAGTTCAAGGCTAGCCTGGGCTACAAAGTGAGTTCACAGTCAGCCTGGAGTGCATAGTGAAATTCTGCATCAAGAAATGACAGAGAGAGGAAAGAAGGGAAGGAGGGAGGGAAGGAAGGCGGGAAGGAGTCAGAGAAATGAGAGATAACTGGCAGATTTTCCAAACAGGCCAGTTTTAGTTGGCGGGAAGAAGTTCCGCGCCCTTGACCGAAAGCGCCCAGCTCCGCGGTTCTGCGGGGCAGACCCCGCCCCCGGCATCCAAGACTGGGCGGTGGCCTCGGGCTCTGCTCCTGGCCCGCTCGGGAGCCCCTACTGTGGTTATGGTTATAAACAGCCTTCCTCTCCTCCCCTCCCCTGGTTTACTCAACAACGTGCGGATGTAGCCCTCACACCCCACCCTGCAATGGGACCCAGGCAGGAGCGCAGCCGAGCAGGAGCGGACGCAGCGCCTCCTCCCGCGGGGCGGGCCCCGGGGAGTCCCCGCCGGCTCGGGGCGGCCCCCGGCCCCGCCCCATCGGCCCCGCCCCCGCAACCTTTGCGCAGTCAGAGACCGGCTTCCCGGGCTTGGGCCGAGCCCTGGAGGCCCTGGGGCCGCGATGTCGGGGCCCGGCCGCTGGGCGCCCCTGCTCCTCTGCCTGCTGCAGGCCGCTCCCGGTAAGGACGCGGGGCCTTGGGGAGCGCGATCGGGCCGGGAGGGACGTGGGCTGCGCTCCGCGGGCGGCTCGGTGGGACACCTACTTCCCCGGTAGGTGCTCCCTGCTCGCCCCGGGGTAAACAGACCTGAGTCTGCGAATCCCATGGGGGAAGGAAACAAATCCAGTTAATTCCACTCTAGCTTCAGGTCACCAGGGCGAAGAGACAGCAGAGTTGAACAAGAATAATATGTTGAGGTGCTTTCTTTTTAATCGCCTTCTAAAATCGACACGCTTGACTCAGACTAGTAGGGGAAAGAGGACAGAGCGCCCTGCCTCCTCCCACAGGGGTCTGGGGGGCAGAGCGCTGGCGGGAGCCGGGCTGGAACTCTACCCAGGTACCTTTTCTCCTTGTCCTCCTGATTTATCGGCAGG
>PVJX010050219.1:0-10764 GCA_004027295.1 Dolichotis patagonum | reverse complement strand
CACTTTGAGGCAGCCATTATTGAGAAAGGTCAGAGGAGTGTGGCGGTGGGGGAGATTGCCATGTCTTGGACTCAGGAAATCTGTTCTGCTGCCTTGGTCCCAATCATTCTTTCCTTGTTTTGTGTCCTTTGGTCTTAGCCTCCTCTGTAATTCTTTTTCCTTTTTTTACTCTCCTATCACATCCTCTCTCTCTCTCTCTCTCTCTCTCTCTCTCTCTCTCTCTCTCACACACACACACACACACATACACACGCAGAGTCCCCTGGAAGCAATCTCCTAGTGACAAGAGAGAGATCTGGCAAACTCATTCACATGCTGTTTCTTGCTATTTTCAAGAATGTTTGCATTTTGAAAAAAAATTTCTATTGAGCTCATAGCTGGGCAATATGTAACCCAGTTCTATATCTTCTGATGGAATTCAAAAACTTCTTTAAATGAAGATTTTTTAAAAGGTCAGAAAAGAAAGTAAATGTATTTGAAAATAAGTACCTAAGTGATGTATTTTAGTAATACAGGAAACAGATAAGGAATGCAAAATAGCATTTTGGTCTTGAAAGGCCTTCTCATGGGTTCTGGCAGATAATAATATATTTCCAACCAAACTGTGAAAAAAATCATTAGATCAAGACAACACTACCCTGTAAGACTAGTGATTCTAGGGAGGAACTTGTTTTCTGACTTTCATCTTGAGTGCTAAGGAGAGTCAGTAAAAGAAGACATAGTCCTTTGAACTTAGGATGCTGAAAAATGTAGAAGTATCAGCTTATAATAATAAACATAAAAAAGCTAATATTTATTAAATGGCTACTATATTCTAGATACTGTAAAATTTTCCACATGTTAGTCCATTCCTAGTGTGAACTGAAGAAAAACATGAGTCATATTTTGCTGTTATTTCCATTTTACAGATAAGGAAACCAAAACACAGAGAACTTCTGTAAATTGCTTAAAATCACACTACCTATAAATAGCAATGTATTCTATGACCGAGAACACAAATATTTCTGCACATTTATATATATATGTGTCTCTGTGTGTGTGTCATGGTGTATGTCAGTGACCCCCAGGCCTCATGTATTTGCATTGTGCATTTGTGATTGGTTCATTGTCTAGTGCTTGGATTGGTGGTGTCAGTGTTACACCCTCCTAGGGGGTGGAGCCAGGATGTGATGTAATGGCAGGAAGAAGGGGTGTCTCTCTCTTTTGCCGGTTTCCGCTTGCTGTTTGCAGCCACCATGAACTGCGGCCCCACCATGCCACCCTGCCTTGGAGCCAACTGAGTATGGACTGAAACCTCCAAAAACTGTAAGAAATTAACCTTTCCTTTCCCAACTTTGGACATCAGGTATTTTGTCTCAGTGATGAGTAAAAAGTAACTAAGACAGTGTGCATTAAATACAATATGTTATTCTATTTGATATAGCCAGATGGATATTCTGGAATTTGCCTTATGGTCTGAACTCAGAGGCCTCATGGGTTTCATAGTATGGATGAGAGGTTTGGGCCAAGGAAATAGAAAGCAGGGATGTAATAGGAATCTCCTAGACCATGCGTACCATACCATGGTACTACTGTCGTGGGTGTCAACACTTCACAGCACTATAGACCCTATATCATACCATATTCATGGCATATTAGGTAGCACCAGTCCACGTAGCACTGAAGAAGCCAAGCGGAGTAGAGATGACTCTAGAAACATCTGGAGAACACACTCTTCTCAAGCCCATGTCTGGCATCATCACCTCTAAGCTGCCTCTGCACCTCCAGAGACAGAAGGATAACTTAAAAGTACAAACACCACTAGTCTGGTCACCAGGCTCTCCAGAAACAGCACAGGAGAAGTGTCATCCTGTTGCTGGCAAGCTTCTCAAGAGCATCTCAAGAGACTCCCTGTCGGTAAATTGTGACCCTCTGACAAGTCAGATTACTGCCAGACTGTCTGGGATTGGGGAGAAACTGATACTGTTTACTCTGTCCAACTTGAAGGATAACTGATTCATTGGCAGATAGTCTTTGGAAAGACAGGACTGGTTGTTGTGGTTGATGCTCTCTGGTATTCTGTAATTGTTAATGGTTTTGCTTTTTGAATTAAGATTCTCATTAAGCAACAAACACACACACCCTAGTCATGTGGATATTCACTTACTCCAAAGTCCAGAACCATGAAATAATAATTAGAATTTGTTACTCTTCCAGAAAAAAAGGAAACAATCTTTTCAGAGACAGTTTGCTGCAGTTTCTTCAATAAAACAACTTTAACTCTAAAGGTTCTATTTTTTTAAGAATTTAACAACTCACAGGAATAAGTCATTACTCATCATACTAACTTTGAATGTAAATGAACTCATTTCCTAGGTAAGAGATTTAGAGTAGCTGAATGGATTCAAACTGACGCAGTGATTAAAATTCAGTGTCACATTGTCCCGAAGAAACTCACTTCATCAACAAAAACACACAGAGATTGTAAGTGAAACAATGAAAATAGGCATTCCATGAAAATAGAAATCCATGCAAATAATAAATCAAAAGAGAACAGGAGTAGCTATATATATATTTTTTTAATTTAAAGAGAGAAAGAAAAGAAAATTTTAAAAAGACAAAATAGAAAAAACAAGAAGAAAAGTAGAATACAGAGTTCAAAACAAATTAACATCATAAAATCGCTACTTGATACATTACATATTGTTAACTTAACAGTAGTTGCTAAAGTTACAGAGTCAAAGCATAAAAAGTGGCTAGACACTCAAACATTGAGAGTACAAACTCTTCAATGACCTAACAAAAGCTCAGTAATATGGTCATCTACTTTACACACTATACATACCAATATATCCTTTAGAGAACTTTCTCTAAAGCATACTTATATTTGATAAAATAAACTCTCAGGGCCAAGAATAGAGTTCAGTGACACAGCACCTGCCTGGCAAGCATGAGGTCATGAATTCAATTCCCAGTACAAATAAATAAATAAACAAATAAATAAAATAAATGCTAGATGTGGCTCAGTGGTAGAGCTCTTGCCTTGCATATAAAAGGTCCTGGTTCAATCCTCAGTACCACAAAAAAATTAAATAAAAATTTAAAAAATAAACACTAGACCCAAAGCCAAAATCATATTGAATGGGGAAAAATTAAAAGCTTTTCCTTTAGGAACTAGAAGAAGACAAAAAATCTAGTCTAATGATACTTATTCAACATATTCAATATATTATTAAAAGTGTTAGCCAGAGTCAGGCAAGAGAAAGAAATAAGTATAAAAATAGGAAGAGAGGAAGTAAAACTAATCCCGCTTACAGATGATACCATTCTATGTATGGAAATATTTAGAAGCCCACTAAAAGACTATAATAACTAATATTAATTCAGTAAAGATACAAGATACATAATTAACATAAAAAAGTAGCAATTTTATATATCAGTAATGAACTTGCTAAGAAATAAATTGTGAAAACAATCCCATACACAATAGCTAGGAATAAATTTAACAAAAGATGTAAAATAACTCTACAATGAAAATCACAAAAAAAGACACTGAAGAAATTAAAGAAGATAAAATAAATGGAAAAAGGTCACACATTCATGAATTTGCATTGTTTATATCATTCAAACACCCGTACTACCCAAAGGAATTTGTAAATTAGATACAACCCACGTCAAAATACCAGTGACATTCTCCCATTCAAAGAACTGGGAGCAAGAACTAGGAAAATTCACAAAAATACCCAAACAGCTAAGATAATCTTAAACAAACAAACAAAAGCCTTAGCTATATATTACTTGACTTCAAAGTATACTACAAAGCCACAATAATCAAAACAGAGTCATAAAAACACAAATAAAAATGGCACAGTACAGAGTGTTCAGAAAAAATGCCCATGGATTTACAAATAACTGATTTTTTAAATCAAGATGCCAAGTAAAATACAGTGGAGAAAATGTCTTTTCAATAAATAGTGGTGAGAAAACTGAATATTGGTATGAAGATGATTGAAAATTTGACCATTTCTCACACAAAAAAGAATAAATATAAAGTGAACCAAAGACCTTAATATAAGCCTTGAAACTATGAAAATACAAGAAGAAAACATAGAGGACATATTTTATGACATCAGCACAGAAAAATTATATTGGGTAAAACCAATGCAGCACAGGAAGCAAAAATAGACAAATTAGATTTTATCAAACTAAAAAGCTGTTGCATGACAATTGAACAGCAGTATGAATAGACAATTTATAGAATGAGGAAAAATTGCAAATAATTCATCTGTCAGAAAACTTACATATATATGTATATGAAACTCAAAAAAAAAATCCAATAACAACACATGCATATACACATGTGATAGACACACAGGAATTTAAAAATTGGAAGGCGATAAATAGCCACTTTTCAGAAGAAGAAATTCAAATGGATATCAAATTTATGGGAAAAAAAGCTTAGTATCACTAACCATCAGGGAAAAATAAATTGAAACCACAAGGAGCTATCATCTCTCCTCAGAATAACTATTATTAAAAAACAATAAACAATGAATTTTTTGTAAGGATGTGGAGAAAAGTGAATGTTCAAGAATATCTTTAAAGGCCTAAGAACAAAAAAGAACTGTTCCTAGAATTCTATATGTCACTAAAATTATATTTTCAGATACTACTTTCAGTTCCTTACCAGTAGAATTACAAAAGATGGTTACTTTAACAAAAAGAGAACTTGGGCCTGGGATTTGTAGCACAGTGGCAGAAACCTGCTTCACATCTATGAGACACTGGGTTTGAACCTCAGAACTGAGAAAAAAGAAAAGGAGAAAGAAGGAATAGAAAGAGGAAGAGAGGAGGACAGTGAAATGGGACGGAAGATGGAAGAGAAAGGAGGAAGGAAGAAATGAAGGAAGGAGGGAAGGAAGGAAGGTAAAAAAGATTTAGTCTAGCTATAAAAAAGAAACAAGGAAATGAGATGGGTAAACATAGTGTTAAACCTAAGTATTTGATATCTGGTAAACATGATAATTACCAGTGAAGATTATATTTAAATAAATTTAAAATTAAAATTTTGGGTAATAACATGAAAGAGTCAACTAACTCCTTCTGTTGTTTAGAAATAATGTTATTAGCTAACTTTATACTTTGTTAATTTTGCATGTTAAAGATCTTAAGGTCTCAATGTACCAAAATGTAGATTCTTGTTCTATTGCTCACAGACATTTAGATTGTTTCCAGTTTAAAGTTATCATAAATAATACTGTATTGTTATGAACATTCTTGTGTATCCCTGATATACAGCTCTATATGGTAGTGGAAATAGGTTCAATGAAGCAATTCACAGAATCATAGATTAATCTCAAAGATGGAATTTATGCCTTATAAACCTAGTTTGTAAAAGATGCTAAAAATAGCAAAACCAGTATATGGGTTTGTTAGAAATCATGATAGTGGAAGGAAGGGTTAATGATATAAAAGAGGGATATCTGTGGTATAAATGCTATTCTAGATTTTGGCCAGGTAGTAGTCACTGTTACATAGATGTATTTATTTTGGTTTTGTTTGTTGGTTTGTTTTTTTATCAATACTGGGGTTCGAACTCATGACCGTGTACTTGTAAGGCAGGCGCTTATGCCACTGAGCTAAATCCCCAGCCCCAATGGATTTATTTTAATGATAATTCTTATAGCTATCTAATTAGTGTGTGTATTTTTCAGTATGTGCACTATGCCTCAGTTAAAAAGTTTATTTTTAATGTAAAATTATGACAAAAATAACATAGAAAGTTATGTAACTTAAAATCTAGTAGAAGAATAAAGGAAAATGTGAAAAATGTAATTAACAGAGATGAGGAAAAAATAAAAATAGCATAATAAAAACAAAATATTATGACAGAAATAGTTTAAGTAGAACAAGAATCATGCAACTATGAGTAGGTTATATAACTACTGAAATTGATTTTAAGAAACTAGATAAGTGTCACAAAAGACCCAGTCAAAACAAAACAAAACAAAACAAAAAAATAGTTCAAAATGAGGGATTAGGATAAGGTTAATTTTCTTCTCTGCTGTAGCAATTCACCCCAAATTTAGTGACTGAAAACAAACAAAATTCATCATATAAGAGTTTTGGAGTTTCAATGCCCAGCCTGGGTCCACTTAGATAAAATCATGGTGTCAACAAGACCACATTTCTTTCTCACGGCTGCTTCTTTTCCAGCTTTTAGGGCTCCCCTCATTCCTGGGCTCACAGCCTTCCTTCTCTCCTCTATAACCACATGAGCTGTTCACTTCTCAGATCACTTAATTCTAAATTTGTTTTGACCACTGAATCTCTGTCCGTGATTTCCCTGACTCTTTTTGTTTACATTACCCAGGACAGTCTCCATATCTTAAAATCATCTAATTAACAAACTTAATTCCATGTGCTACTTTAATTTCTCTTTGCCATGTACTATATTCACAGTTTCTAGGGATGAGGATATGGACATTTGGGGGCAGTAATTATTTTACCTACCACAAATATATTTGGCATTTACCAAGGAAAGCTGGTGTAGTAATAGCAATATCAGGAAAAATAGTATTTATATCAAAATATATTCATAGGAAAAGGGAGAAACTGAAAATGATAAAATTTACCAAGAAGATATATAATATGATTGGCCATTACGAATTACATCCAAGACTTGGACTGAAATTTGTTCCTGCTGGTCCAGTGTTCCTACCAATAAAAACCTCTTAAGAACACAGACTAATAGAAGCTTCCACTTGAAGCCACTGTGTGAGTGCTGGTAAATTTCTTTCCCCAAATGAAAATCATAATTATGACCTAGACCACAGGACTGTTGTAAGAAATATTTTAGAATTGAGGCATACTGCAGCTATCATACAAATGTTAAATAAAAATAATATTTCCTGTATCCTTACTAGGGTTGGGCAAATCCAGATGTATATTGTACTTTTCACATATTTCAAAATATTTTCAAATCTTTTGGTTTGGGCTCAATAAAAACCTCAAGTACATTTTGCCAAGTGCTTTTTCCATTAATTATTCAATCCATTTGTATTTCAAGGGAAATTCACTCCACATGTTTCTAATTCACTTAGCACTAACTCATCAAAATATTGTTTCTCTCAGTGCTATTTTCTGTCCAAAAGGTTTTTCAAGCTCTCTCTTCTTAAAAAAAAAATTTAAAGCAAGACAGGCAAACACTAGTAAACTATCAGAAAGCTTACTAACCAATATATATAGGATTCACCAAGTTTAAAAAGGCTCCTGTTAGTTGACCTGGTGGTCCCTGTCACCTCTCTTGGCTGTTCCCTGGCTTCCTTGCTTCTTTTTCCTAAAGCCAGGTTGCACCCTGTTCACACTGTCCTCTGCAGATTGCAGGTTTTCTATCACTAAGGTCCACAGGCCCCTAGACACTAAATTCTCTTCCTAAATCATTTGCAGGCTGGGACCTACCTCCTTAACTATCCTCATGGCATCTGCGCTTAGCCTTAAAAATAGATACATTTTTAAAAATCTGGTCTCTTTGAATGTGTGTGTATGTGTGTGAGATATTGTAGGTGTGATTAATGCTCTTACCCCAAGAGCACCCAAAGGGTGAAAAATTTGATAGTATGTTCATTGTGAGCCCTCCAAAAATAGCAAGAGCTATATTTAACTGCGAGTTTCCACATCCCTTACGGCATATTCTTGCCAAAATGGTCTAACTCGAATCAAATCAAAAGGAGACTGTGAAACATTCCACAAGACAATTTGTCTAGACTCTTCAAAAATGTCAATGTCATGAAAAACAAAGCTATCAGATAATTCTAAGTGAAAGGAAATTAAAGATACAATTCTGATTGGATTCCAGATTTAAGAACAATAGTGTAAGGCATTTTTGAGATACTTGGAGAAATTTGAATATGCTACATTTCTTGTGTACGATAATGATATTGTGGTTGTTTAGCTGCAGAGGTGTCATTTGTTTAGAAGTTAGAATATAAAGTATTTAGGGGGAAGTGTCATGAAATGTACAACTTTGAATTTTACCATAAGATGCCAAGTATATACAGAGATGTTAGTTATGTTAGTTGCAAATGAAGAGAGTAAATATGGCAAAACATTAATGATTGATAAATCCACATACACCTAGTCACACACAAAACCACATCACAACTGTACATACTTATATGTACACAGAGGAAATATGTTTGTAGATTCTTCTCTGAAATGTGTAAAATCTATCTGAATTCAGTAATCAATTTTCCTTTTTTAAAATAATAAAAATTTAGTTCTTTAAGGTTAACTGTTTTATCAAGCGAAATGTAACATAAACTTTGGTATTGGTTAAAAAAATATTGCAAATGAGCATTGCTGTGGTATGTACAAATACACTCTGTAATACAGAGTTTTACAAAGTATCAATGGATAATATAAAGTGACGGTCTTTCAAAAGTCTAAGGATCAGCTGGAAATGTGTATACATATATATTTTAGTTATAAAATGTGCATAGTGCTCATCAAATAAAAGTTTTTTCAAACTATTTTAAGTCTCTAAATGAGTATTTTACTTATTACGAATAACTTCAGACAAACCTCTAATTTGTCAGTGCTAGAAATGCTTGAGGCACTTTTCGACAAGCAATTCACAGTAGCTAGTACAAGTCCTTGGATAAAACTGAAGCCCTTTCACCAGCTACACACATTAGGTGTCAACATGTGCAGAGACAGCTCCTTGAGAAGCTCAACACATCAGTAAGATATTTAAATGACCACTTTACAAGCCAGGAAAAAAAGAAACAAAGATAGTGGAAAAGCCAGTCCGCTAAGCTGCTGCTGAGCTTGCTCATGTTAAAGGTTGCTTCATGCAGCCCCCCAGAGCACGAAAGGAGAACTGACTGTGCTTTCTAAGGAGAGCAGAGGGATCGCAGCAAGGTGGCTTTTGTTTCTGGTGGGGATTTGGGACATCCTTGGTCTACAGGACAGGTGGTCCTAGTTAGGTGAGAGACTTTATGTAAAAATAATTCTCCTTTGGCTTTATTCAGTACAATAAAATCACTAAGATGCTTTCCCAATATGAAGCAATTCTACAGGCACACTTAAAACTTTAATCCCCACCCCTTTTTTATATGCATTTTCATGACTCCTCGGGTTGGGAAATTTGCGAAAAGTAGTCCCTTGACAAAGTCATGGAATGCTTTTTACCAAAACAGGTTTGTTTTGCTTTCATGTAAACCCAAAGTACTTTCATAACATCCCTGAATACGAACATCACAAATAGGATTAAATATTGTTGTCTTAACCTTACAAATTAAGGCAAGGGTCTCACTGAGACTTTTAAAGGCCATCGATTTCTAATTTAGTGTTACACCCTCATACTGGGTGAGCAATCTAAAATTTTCTTTTGGCTGAAAATTCTTTGCACCAAAATGAAACCAGTAATTTATTAAAATTGATTACAGTGACTGATTACTGAAATCAGTAATTTTTAATGAAACCAGTGATTGACAGTTTTATTCTCTAAATGTGAAAAATACAGTACATATTACTTATAGACACATATATAAGTATATTTATAATACAGAATTGTATATTTACAGCAGTCTTCTGAGGCCTCAAACAATTGTGAGGTATCTTAAATGTCTGTCGATTCTTTACTGAAAGAGAAATCCATTAACAGGAAGTCTTACTGTTATGTTACTTGGCTTGATAAAAGAATTTCCACCTAGATTTAAATTTTGAAGCCACTATTATTATTTATGTAACCATGAGAAAAATTATTTAGTCTCATTGAGTTTTAGCAATTTTTTCTGTACAACGCTCAGCACTGGAACTTCAGTGTGCTTTATGAGGGCTAAGACATCTTTTGATTGCTCTTATTTAATTATTTTATTCAATTATTTCTTTACCCTAATGCTACATAACGGAGTACACCTACATACCTAGCCACTTAAAATAGAAATGCTACTTTAAATAAAATTATGTAAATTACTCTCTTCTCTGTTTCAAGTACCCATCGTCCGTACGAGAACATATGGATATTTTAGGCACAGAGAAAGAATGAAAGCTCAATTTAAGTCCATGTCCTATACCACATTAGTAAAAGTGCCAGGAAATAGTACATATGATTAATGCTGCTGAAATAGGCAGGAAATTATTCAGGTGGATTCAATCAACTCAGCCAAACATATAGGTAGCTTATTAAAATTTAGACAAAAGTCTACAGGCACTTAATACATAATGATGACTCTAGACCTAAATTAAGAGTCTGCCCCACCCCCACCCATCCCAGTCCTTAAAACTTACTGCCTGAAAGCAACCACTTTTCTTACAACTCGAGTTATTCAGCTGCTTTTCAGCTTTTTTTTTCCTTCGCTGAAAGAAGACACGTGACCTTTTCCAAGCCTCTAAACCAGGCCCACTGCAGGAACACAGCCAACAAGCTTGCCCTGACGCTCACATTTACCCAAGCAAAGGCAACATGAAATTGACCTGCTGCTTGTTTTCAATGGCATGCTCACACCTGCACATGCCTCCCTACTGACACAGGCTTTGAAGAAAAAGAGGCACAATGTGGACTTAATATGGCTAGAAAAGAACAATTCTCTACACAAGAGTTCTTGTCTCTGGCTCACTGGGGTGCCTCACATATCTGAAGCAGTCTTTTGGGATACACAAGACAAGGTACAACTCACAGTTAAGCATGTGTTAATATCACTGTGACAGGAAGCACAGCCTTTTTCATTTTTCTTACTCTTCCTCAGGGATCTCTTCAGCTAGCCTAGGGGGGAAATAGGT
>PVJX010050218.1:0-10857 GCA_004027295.1 Dolichotis patagonum | reverse complement strand
TGTATGGCTTAATACTATTGTGTTATGTTTGATATTATTGTATTTGAAACTATGCTCAACTATAGCAGAGTAAGAGATATGGTGTTAGATACTGTTGATGTCCAGTTGACTTAATGTAAAGTACTGTGTTGCCTATGTTGTCCTGTTCTGATCTGCTCTGTACTGCCCCCTTTTGTTTTATTCTCTTTCAAATTAAAGAAAAACAAAAAACAAAACAAAAAAAAAGACCTTGCACTTGCCGGGCAGGTGCTGTGCCACTGAGCTATATCCCTGGCCAGCAGCCTATTTCTTTTGCAGAGGATTTTACTGACTATAATCATAATACAAAGTTATAATGTATGTCCTTCAAAAGTCCTGTTCTCCAGGATAATATACCTATTAACATATTCCTTCTACTTTTCTTTATATTACATGGGTACATAATTGTTTAATCATTTCTCTGTTGAAAGATATCTAAATTGTCTATAGATTTTTCTTCTATTAAAAATATCCTGCAAGCCCAGTGTGGTGACACATCCCTGTAATTCCAGCACTTTGAAAGGTTGAGGCAGGAGGATTGTAAGTTCCAATCAGCTTGGGCAAACTTGTGACTTAGTGAGATCCTGACTCAAAATAAAAAATTTAAAAGGGCTGTAAGATGTAGCTCAGTACAAAGATCTTGCATTTATGCCTAGTACCACAATGAAAAGAAAAAATATAGTAGTACAGTGACTATCTTTGAGACTATACTTTGCTCTGTGTATGTTCATGAGTAATTATGTAGGCTGGGTTTCTTCAGGAGAAATTAACTGGGCCAAAGGAAATGCACATTTTAGAAATTTAACAGATGTTGCCCAATTGCCTGAGGATGCCTATTTCCCCATGCTTCCACTGGCCTGGATTTTTCTCTTAATTTTCTCTTACTCTGTGGGAGTGCAAAGATTGTCTTATTGATAATTTAATGTACATTCTATTGATGGCTTTCAGGTTCAAGTATCTTTTCAATGTTCAGTAGCTACAGGTAATCATCAAGATAAAATTATCTTTTGTTTATTTTCTTGTGGGTTGCTTTTTTATTGAGTTGTCACAATTCTTTATATGATACTGATTTTTTAGCATCAATTAATTTTATGAGTTGATTAAGAGTCAACAAAATTGATTCTTTTTTAAAATTTAAAGACAGGAAAATCCAACAAAACAAAACAGAACAAAGCCAATCAAGACAAAGCAGCAAAATCGGTACAGAACTTCGAAGCAGGATACCAGGAAAACAATAATAGCTACGAGTATATCTTGTTGTCTTCACAATAGTTGTCCATTCCATCAGGTATAGCAAAATCAAACCAAAACCAAAACAGAATAAAACCAATTAAAACAGAATATTGAGTAAAGCAAAACAGTTAATCAGAACAAAGAAAAACTGTGAGAACAATATTGGATTTCAAAGACAAGATAGAAGGAAATCCTCCATATTTGCTACATTGCATTCTGTCATCTTCCCAAGAGATGCCCAGACCGCTGTTCGTTGCTTTACGTACCTCAGTTGCTATCAACTCAGCCTGTCCTCCAAACCAGCAGGTTGCTTACTGGGAGGGGAAGGGGTTGGGGGGGGGGACTTGATTCTTAGCCTGTGTGCTGGTAAGCTCATGGCAGGTGCTATCTGAGTTTTCTTTTCCTGGAACCCTCGTGGCTTACCAGAAAGGCTTCTTGGGTGCTCCCAGTTCCAGAATGGCTGATTCTTGGAAAAACTGATTCTTAAATGTAAGAATGCTTCCAATTTGTGAAACCAGTGTGAGCAATTCCCTTCCTTCCAAGTCACTCTCAGGGCCCTGTGTCACCTGTGACCAGGCTCTGCTTGTTTTCCTTCAAAGCATCTTAACAACTCTGCTCTTGTCTCCTTAAGATGGTGATACATAGTAAAAAGCAGGGTTCCTATGGTATATGGTGACCTCCCCAGAGTCTCCTGTTCAGTTGGGGCCACCACTGGTCTCTGATTTTGTGACAGTTTTAGATGATATGATGGTCACTGTGGCCAGAAAGGGCTTGACATAGGATGTCACAGGAAGCATCTCAGACCACCTCCATGTGAGTATTGGAAGTCTTGCCTCTGCTGTCCCCTAGGTGACCACTAAAGGAAAGGAGGCTGTTGGCATGTCATGCAAACACTGTCTCCATATCAGTTCCGGAATGCAGGGGAATTTCCCGGCCTCTGTGCTCTGCGGCCCAGGAAAGCTGTTCACATTATGAAGCTGTGAAGCCTGATGGTTCTGGCAGGTATGAGTGGTTGCTAGAAGCTTCCTAGTAGGTAGCGTGGTTCTCCTGTGGGGTGAGCAGGAAGGGAAGTGATTTTCTTGGCCATGTCTTCTGACCCAGTCACTTCTCTCTGAGTTTGGCAAGCACCTTACAACCAAACAGCTTGCTGTGGCTTTGAGATTTCAGGTTTTACCTAGAAGCTTCTGCCACTCACAGATGAGAGGATTCTAGCTCCTGAAAAGGTACCTCAAAGATAGGAGGATTTTCTTTGAAAACAACACAGGTGGCTTTTTGTTTTCCTAGTAAAACCTCGACCTTTTCCAAACCAGAGATCTCTGTGTATATACTGATTGCAATTCTGATTTGTATATCATATTCCTCTCTTCTTCTTCTTCTTCTTCTTCTTCTTCTTCTTCTTCTTCTTCTTTTGCTTGGAAATTCAACAGTTATTTCATTTTTAACAGTAGTTCCCAGGCTGTATGCCCTGGCCTTTTTGGTCGGGGATCTGGGAACTGTCAGCCTCTTCTACTTCCCTCTTCTTCCTCTATTGGTTTTGTTTTCTAGCACCTTTATCAAGATACAGTTCACATACCGTACAATTCACTCACTCAAAGTATGCAATTCAGTGGCTTTTTTTAGTATCTTCACAGAGTTCTCCAACTCTCACTGCAATCAATTTTAGGGCCTTTGTAGCAGTCACGAAAGAAACCCTCATATGCACTAAGCAGTCACTCCCATTTTTGCCACCTCCGAGGCACCTGCTAATCTATTTTTTGTCTCTATCAATCTGCCTTTTCTGGAAATTTTTTATCATTGGCATCACATGTGTCTTTTTGTTTTCAAGCTAACCAGCCATACTGCTGATCTCCAAACTTTGAATGGAGGTCAGGTTGGCCCAAAAGGGGTCTGGGCAGGGTTGGTTCTGTTCTGCCTGGATGGGTCTGTGAGCTGGGATGTCCCAGGGCTATGTCTTCAGGGCCAAGTATGTGAGGCAAGACACATACTTGCCTCACAAGAGCAAGCTGGACCCAGATGAGTCCTAGCCACCCCTGGGAACTTTAACAAAGGCTTTAGGGAACTGGGCATGGTGGTATGGTTTGGTGGGAACTTAGGGTGGTCAGCAGTGGTCAGGGCAGCAGTTCTGTGGAACCTGTGGACCCTGTAATCTCAAAAGACTTCGAACTTGAGCTCTGTTGTCTGTGTGTCTTGGATCCTGTTCCCCAAAACAGAGATCCTTCTTGGATGCTATACCCAACCTGAAATGCCTCCCACTGGAAATGTCACCAATTAGACTTTGAGTGAGAAAAACACTTTCCTGAGCTTCTCTAGAAGGTTTTGACATTATTTTCATTCATGTTCATCTTAGGGTAAATTGTTTTATTTATTTATTTTTATAGAAACTAAAATTTTATTGGCAAATTATATAAAGTAAGCACAAACATATATATGAATGCATACATAAGTATATATTTAATATTATATACATATCCAAGGTTTTTTTTAAAAAAAGATTCTTATAAGAGCAAAATTTTTTTTGTTTCTTTTTTTGGTACCAGGGATTGAACTCATGACCTTGCGCTTACCAAGTAAGCATTTAAGCCACTGAGCTAAATCCCCAGCCCAAGGGTAAATTGTTTTAAACCAGTTACTTTCTTCTTAAATCATTAAATCTATTACAGGTAATGAAAGGGCTGAGGATATAGCTCAGTGACAGTGTCGTTAAGAAGCTGAGCCCTGAGGAAATGAAGGGCTGGATTCTCCCTTCCTTAGTCCTGGAGTCTTCGAGTACTCAATGAAGGAATTGAATCAAGACATAGACAGCTGGGTGGGAGTACAGGTGGAATTTATTGTAAATATGGTAAGAGAGAGTCACTCCTTAAAGTGAGAAGGCAGGCAGTGTCACAAAGACATCTGTCCCAAGTATGAGTTTGAATGCATTTTTATGCACACAAAAGTTACTCCTGGCTGGCCCTGAATCAAGGCCAGCAGATTGCTGTAGCTGCTGATCTCAAACAGGAGCCTAAAGAGAATTCTTTCTGTGGTCTGTTGGCCATTTCAGAACTTTGGAAATCTAATGGTCAATTCATCAGAAAGAAATAGTGGCTGTGAGTATGGCAGGCTTCAGTGGCCCATAAGAGAGAGGCCCTGGCGTCTCGGGACCTGCACCATGTGGCAACCTGGGGTGCCAGGAGAAGAAGGAACTGCCCCCCTCTCTGGTGAGCAGCTGTGAGCGGGCTGAGAATCGAACATCTCATGTCGTCCTGCCTCCCTCCCCCCCAGTGAACTGGACATCTTGTGAAAGATTGGCTATGCTGTTTTGTATGAACTTTCTGTATACAAAGATACGGACAACTATTTGGAAGAAAACAAGAGACAATATAATAGATAGTGAAGATAGTGAAGATCTGGTTGTCTAGCTTTGAGATTTATGCTTTCTTATGTCCCGTTTGGTTCTGTTGTGTTGTGTTAAATTTTACCCCCTTTAAAAGAAAAAAAAAAGAAAAAAGACGTCTAAAAAAAAAGAAAAAAGAAGTCTAAAAAAAGTTACTCCTGGGATTTGGAGAACTACGATGATCATCGTTACTTTATTTATGTGACATGCATGCTTATTAATATTACTCTTAGGGATTACTTTGGAAAATCCATGTTTTAAAAATGCTCTCCTTGTTCCTTTCTGGTGGTCAGGGTTCCTTCAAGGGCCTTAATCTCATAAGAATCTAAGTCAGGTCTTGGCCTGACTTAGGAGGAGGGTGAGTTTTTAAAGAATACCCATTATAAAGGTGTAGGCCACATCATTGGCCAGACAGCAGAAGGAATCCACACACTGTGTAACCTCGACATGTCATCGTGCTCTGTAGGATTGCTTTGGAGGTCTGAAACCTAACAAGTGATTAATAAGTGGATCATACATTGAAGTCTTTCTTAACTATAACTGGGAAGGCATACTATTTTGGAACCGCCACCCGCCCCCATCCCCCACCGCCACATGCTTTGTCCTGCACATTTGCTAATATTAAATTATCTCCTAACAGTGGAGCATTAGCATGGCATACACAAGCTCCTGTGTTCAATCTCCAGCACCACAAAAATAAACAAAGGTAATGAGAACTCCAGTCTGTGGTCCTTGTTTTGGCAAGTGCTGTGCTAGGGAAGCTTTGTAGGAAAAAGGAGCAAAGTCATGTGATTTTCATCCAAGGTCTTTCTTCCCAGTGGTGTGCAAGGTAAGAAATAACTCCATGAATAATGTCACACCTCTGCTATACAACCTGCTGTGGCTCCCATTCACTCAAAGTAACAGAGGCTGAATAAACAGTAACATACTGCATAACAGTAGGCATGCCCTGAACCAGCCTCCTCCTTGTTGCTCTCCCACTCACACTGGCCACTTGGTCCCTAGAAGACCAGGTACACCCCTGCCTCAGGGCTTTTGCACTGGCCGGCCCCTCTGAAATGGCCCCTGGCAGAACTCACTTCTGCCAAGTCTGCTCAGATACTGCTTTTGCAGTTTCAAGGAATGGGCTCTAGTATGTACCTGTAGGAAGAGTGAAAGATTCTAGCATGAGTGTAGAAAGTTGGACTCCATAGAAAAGTGTCTGGTCTTCCTGATCCTCAATTTCCTGTGGCCAAGAAGACAGTGTGGCTCCTTCATGCACCTGAAAGTTCTAACACATGGAAGTTTGAGAGAAATAGGGCCCTGGCAATGGATATCTACCACCTGGGACCTTCAGGAAGTGGTGAACCCTGTTCAGGGCTAAGGGGCCAAGTGCCCTTCTCCCTACCTGCATCCTGAGGCCAGCCTTGCCTCCGTCTTACTTGACCTCCGTCTTCCTTGACCTGGTCACTTGCCATCTGCTGGCTTTGAATAGGTTCCCGGCAAGGTTTGTCTTGCCTTCCTCAATACCTGTTAAAAAAAAAAAAACTGAAAAAACAAAAAAAGCAAATGGTGGTTGGGATGTAGTCAGTAAGCTTGTGTGTAGGCAGGGCTCATCTCTCCCAAACACAGGCACAGATTGTACCAGGACCCACAAGGCCTCTTGCCCACTGGGCCTGGGCCCCCAGCCCTGCTGCCTTCTGCCTTGCTAGGCTCTGGCCTCAACTCTGCCTGTGATTTCCTATCTGCCCCCTCCAACAGGACACCTGCTTTCCACTGCTCCTATGTGACAGAAGAGGGCCCACCATCCTGGAACAGAGTAGTTTCTCAATAAAAGTGCATTGAATGGACAAAAAGCACAGAGTTCACTTGAGACCTTTCTGGCTTAGTTCAGCTCTAGTTGAGCTCTTATAAGCTGAGCACTCTCACGTTTTCTTTAGAAGCAATATTAAGATTTGATGTTTATGGTAGAGTGCTTGTCTAGCATATGTGAAGCCCTGGGTTTAATCCCTAGACCAAAAACCCAGTGAATCACACACACACACACACACACACACATGCACGCACACACACACACACACACACAGAGAGAGAGAGACAGAGACAGAGACAGAGATCTGATATTTAGAAAATATCAAGAAGTGCCAGAGATCAAACAAGGCCTCATGTTTGCTAAGCAAGTGCTTAACATTGAATTACACCCAAACCCCCAGTTCTCCTTTTAAAAACAACTTTATTGTGGAAAAATACAATCATATACACAAATAGAACAATATAATGACATCTCTTACAACCTAGCTCCTGTTATATGAATACCAGTTTCTTTAATACCATTTTATTTTCCCAGCCTCCACCCCACCCTTGACATCATAGCATAAAATCTATAAATACTTCAGTTAGTATCCACAAGGAAACTGCTAAAAGGAAAGGCTGAGGAGGGGATGAGCTGCTGGGCCTTCAGCCAGGCCTTGGTGGGCTTGCTCTGAGTAGGGTCACAGTAGCTGTCCTGGTTGCCTGACATCCAAGTGAGACCAACCCAACTCCATCAAGGCACAGGTGTCCTGCAGTCATTTCCTTCCTGTGTTGGCCAGGGACTTGGTTACCAGCTTGCAAACTCTGGGGTGTTTTCCCTTTTTCTATTTCCTGTCACTGTTTTGAAACCAAGAGGAAGAGCGCATCCTCAATCTGATAACCATGCATTTACTATTAAAGTTGATGTCATATACGGAAGTAGAGACTGAGATCATGCATACTGATAATTTGAGTAAAGCTAAGGTTCTGACAAGACTGAAAGAATCTGGGGGAATCTTCATTTTGATGTTATACACAAATTGCTTTCTGCTACACTGCTAACTGTTGAAAAAGGTTTTCAATGGAATATTATATGGAGTATGGAGAGAAATTTAAATTGTATCATCTATACACATTATCACTGAAATAGAATGTCAAGTCTTGTTCTTATTATTGATTATAAATTATTAAAGACTAGCTCTGAATGCACTGTTACTGTTTTTCTTTCTGCTTCTGAAGCTCAAAATAAAAAAAAGTTTCTGAAAAACAAATCAAGGTAAAATATATTTTTAAAACTCAGAACCTTAGCTGGGGATTTAGCTCAGTGGCAAGCACCTGCCTGGCAAGTGTGAGGTTGTGAGTTTGATCCCTGGTACCAAAAAACAAACAAACAAACAAAAAACTCAGAACCTTTTCACAGGAGTTCCAAATGGTTGTCCATATCTTTGTATACGGAGGGTTCATACAAAACAACATAGCCAATCTTCCACAAGATGTCCAGTTCACTGGACAAGACGACAAGAGATGTTTGATTCTCAGCCCGTGAACCGGCAGGCTCACAGCTGCTCACCAGAGAGGGAAGGAGTTCCACAACTTCCACAAGGAGTTCCTTGTGGAACAACCACAAGGAACTCCTTCCCTCTCTGGTGAGCAATGAAAAAGCAAAATAGCCAGGCATGGTGGGACATGCCTGTAATTCAAGAACTCAAGAGGCTGAGGTAAGAGAATCTATGTGAGCTGAAGGCCAGCCTGGGCTATATAGCGAATTCAAGGCCATCCTGAACAACATAGCAAGACACTGATTAAAAAAAAAAGTGCAAATCGAAACCACAAGAAGGCCTGAGACAGCTCAATGGTAGAGGTCTGGCATGGGGGATCCCTTGAATTCAATCTGAAACACTGAAAACACACACACACACACACACACACACACACTGAGCAGTCACTTCATACCCCTTAGAATGTCTACTATCAAACAAAACCCAGAAGATAGAAAATAACAATTGGTAATGAAGGTATAGAAAAATTGGAAGATTTGTGTTTTGCTGGAGGAACATAAATGAAGTAGCCACTGTGGAAAAAAATTTCTCAAAAAATAAAACAGAATTACTATGTGACTAAGCAATTCTACTCCAAGGCACAGACCACAAAAAAATTGAAAATGGGGACTCAAAACAGTGTACACAAATGTCCATAGAAACATTGTACACAATAACCAAAAGGCAGAAATATTCTAAATGTCCATAGACAGATGAATAGATAAGTATAACAAGGTATATACTTGCAATGGGATACCATTCCGTCTTGAAAAAGAAGGAAAATCTGAAATGCTACACCATGGATGCTAAGTGAAATAAGCCTGATGCCTAGGCCAAAATACTGTCTGATTCCACTTACATAAGATGTCTTGAAGAGTCAAATGTACAGAGACAGCAAGCAGAACAGTGGTTACCACGATCCATGGGGGAAGGGAAGGAGAAGGCATTATTTAATGGGTACAAAGATTCAGTTTAGGATAATGAAAAAGTTCTGGGGCTAGATGGTGGTGATGATTGGACAACAATGTGAATATACTTAATGTCACAAAATTATACTCTTAAGAATAGCCAAAGTGGCATTAGCATGGAGTGGGTGAGGGGCAAAGCTAAGTATATCTATAGACATTTTCAGATATAGAAAATACTCCTTTCGCTTCACCATGAGGTGAACTGGGGTGCCAGAACAAGGAACTCCTTCCCTCTCTGGTGAGCAGCTGTGAGCCTGCCGGTTCACGGGCTGAGAATCAAACATCTCTTGTCGTCTTGTCTTCCATCCCGTGCCCCCCCCCCCTTAGCAAGTGGGAGCCAGTGAACTGGACATCTTGTGGAAGATTGGCTATGTTGTTTTGTATGAACCCTCCGTATACAAAGATATGGACAACCATTTGGAAGAAAACAAGAGACAATATGATAGATAGTGAAGATCTCTGGTTGTCTAGCTTTGAAATTTATGCTTTCTTATGTCCCATTTTGTTGTGTTTAATTTTACCCCCTTTAAAATAAAAAAAATAAAAAAGAATGGCCAAAGTGATCATTTTTGTGTTATGTATGCTTTACTACAATAAAAAATTCGAAAGAAAGTTAAAGAGTTGAATAAGAAGGATCATCCAAATATAAATCATGAGACTACTGAAGTGGCATTTCTCAAAGAAGACTTCAGAGCAAAGGTTGTTGCTAGAGATATTCATATTGATTAAGGCGACTGATTCATTAAGTAGACACAATTATCCTAAGTATGTATGCACCCAATACAAAGCTTCAACATACATAAATCATAAACTGACAGAACTAAGAAGATAGATACATGCACAACTATAGTTACAGATTCAACACGTCTCTCTCAGTAAATGATAGAAAAAGGTGACAAAAGATCACTTTAGGGGTAAAGAACTCCTGAACAGCTATATTACACAACTTAACTAACATACAAAGTATGTTTTCTGACCACAACAAAAATTAAATTAGAAATCAACAGGAAAATATCTGGAAAAGCCCCAAAATATTTGGAAATTAAGCAAAATACTTTCATATAACCCATAAACCAAAAAAGTCCAAAGGAAATAGAAAATATATTGAATTGAATAGTGAAGGGAAAATAATAAAATTTGTGAAACATAGCTAAAGCAGTGGTTAGGAGGAAATGAATATGTTTCAAATGTATTGGAAAAGAGGAAAGGTTGTTCTGACTTATAATCTAGGTGTCCCCCAAATCTTCACAGGCTCATAGGTGGGGCTTTGCAGAAGTGACTGAATCATGGGGGTGTGATGCTTATCAGTGGATTAGACCATTGATGAGTTGGTTACTAAGTGTGCATTAAGAGGTGAAACCTGCAAGGAGGAGGTGGGTCACTGGGGGTGTGACCTGGATGGATATATGTCCTTCCCTCCTCTCTCTGCTTCCTAACTGGCATGCCATGAGTTGTTTCTTTTCTGCCATGCCCACCTGTCATGCTGCCCTTCCTGGGAGCCAGTGACTACCAACTGAAGCCTCTATTAACTATGAGCCAAAATAGAGCTTCCTTCCTTTAAATTGTGAGTGTTAGGTGTTGTGTCCCAGTGACAAGATAGTAACTAAGACAGTTGTAAAGGTCCATGATTCTAATCTTCACATTAAGAAGCTGATAAAAAAAAAGAAAAGAAAAAATTAAGCTGGTTGCCATGACACACTCTACATGTAGTTCCAGCATTTGAGAGGCTGAAGTGGAAGACAAATTTGATCTCAGAAGTCTGAGATCAGTCTGGGCAATATAGCAACACCGTATCTTAAAAAAAAAATCAAAATTTAACCAGCTGTCTCTCAGACAAAGGACTTATATCTAGAACATATAAAGAACTGAAAAACATCAGGCTCCCCAAATTCAAAGACCCAATCCAAAAATGGGCATCTGAAATGAACACACACTTCTCAGATGAAGAAATACAAAT
>PVJX010050217.1:0-10769 GCA_004027295.1 Dolichotis patagonum | reverse complement strand
ATTTAGCTCAGTTGCATAAGCGCTTGCCTGGTGAGTGTGAGGTCCTGAGTTTGATCCCCAGTACCAAAAACAAAACAAAACAAAACAAAACAAAACAAAACACTAATACTGTGTGATTTTTTTTTCCTTAAAGAATTTCAGGTAGAGATTTTATGATTTTTCTCCTGATAAATTATTTACCTGTCTAGAGGGTTCTTTTTACTCTGGGTCTCAATTCATCTACCCCAAAACTCACTATGTTCTATCGAAGCTTCATAACCCTGCTTTCTGTTTTCTTGACCTCTCTAGTCCCTATAAAAGTTTTACCTTTAAGTTAACTTTTAGAGCACTTTGTCAATCTTCAACCTTTAAATAAGTCAAACCCCTTTGTGGCTCAAGATTTCTCACTGCACTTATCTCTATCATATTCAACTTACACATGAAAATACCCACCCTGAAATCAGCCTAGATAAATTTCTGGACACAGGTCATTCTGCATAATGACTTAGACCCAACTTTAACCATCAGACCTTCCTTAAATCATACCTAACATCCTTGACAGCTGGGGCCATCAAACTCTTCCATAAGTATTTTATTACCTTCTCTAAATTCCCTGCAACTACCCACCCAATTGTTGTCCCATAACCCTTGATACTTTCTTCTTATATTAAGTCCCCTTTTATGTTTACCATGATCCAGCACTTAACAGTCATTTCATGGAAAAGACCTTTTAATGTAAACCAAGCCATCAATATCCAGAGCCTTGAGACTAACAGTCTCATCATATCAATTATGGCATCTCATTTGGGACAAATGAGAAGTCCACTCAACCCTTCCTTTTCTCTGGACCACCCACAGCCTCAATCTTTTCTCCAGGCCAGTTAATTATAAACTCTCTAAGGTTTTCTCATGGGATTTCATTAACATCTCATCCTTCAATAACTCTGAATTAAGGCAACATACTATGGAGGCTTCCTTGAGTGGTGCATTTTGATCTGGCAAAGTGAGCCAAGCCTTTCAATTTTAAGGACCTGTACTACACAACACCTCTTCTCATTAAAACTAAGGACTTGGTTTTTCCAATTGGGAATCTTTTTTCTTTTATGGCCAACAATCTCATGTATCCCTGCCTACTAATTAGATAGGGATATAGACCTGTTTGTCTCAGTGTAGCCTGTATCAGTGTAGCCTGAGCAATCAATATATCAATGTAGCCCGAGCAATCAGCCCTGCCCCAACTCATCAATGACCACAATCATCAAAAAATAACAATCACTGTCATCTCCCTTCTAACAACATCTGAGATACCCACAGAGGTGGGAGAACAGACCATGTTGTTCACTTTCTATTCATGATCAACACAGGACCTACAGGACAGCCTCAGTAAAATCTCACAATGCCTAATCAAGATTCAGGACCAGTGGGACCATTCCTATTCTGGACCGTAATGCACTCCATCTGAACAAATGTCTAAAACCTCACCAGGTCCTGGGTGGACAAAATACTTTTACTCAAAAAAAAAAAAAAAGATTCAGATACGAAACAAAACCTCATCAGTGAAAAAACCCCCAAACAAACCAACAAACAAAACCCATAACCCTTAATGACACCCCAACACAGCAGAAAATAGCCGAAAGTATGTACTGGCCCATTTCCAATCTTCTCTTCCCTGTCCCTAAAAATGCCTCCCTCCAATTATTTCTTTATGTTACTATTCTTTTTTTATTTTCTCTATAACAAAAGGCTAAAATGCTAGTTTACCACCAGCCTAACTTGTATTTAGGCTTAGTGTCAGTTGACTTCTTCATCCCATTTCCTGGACAAGGTCTGGCCCCATGCCAGACTTGAATGTTGCTGCCTTCAGTCTAGGGGATGGGCTGAAGTCTCTACTTCAGATTCCTAATGTGCTGCTCTACTTGTTGTGCTAATAAATCTTTCTACTTCTTTTAGTTGTCTTGGGTCTTAAATCTACTAAAAATAGCAACTGGGATGGAAACAGAGATCCCATACTGAAGTAGAGTGGAAGGGGAAAAACTCTCTGATAAGGCAAGGTGTGAGGTACAGCAAGTCGGCATTAGTGTGATGGATACTGGGAGACAGATGTAAACAAAGGCCTTGAAAATGGAGCATACTGGTGGAGCATACTGGTATATTGGGGCCCAATGTGAAAGCTCTGTGGTAGCAGTGGGACAATCAGAGGGATAGCACAGGGAAATGCATTCAGAGCAGTAGTAGCGAAGCAGATCATACAGTCTTGTAGACCATGGTTGGGACTTTGGCTTTTATCCTAAATGAGAAGGAAAACCATGGGAAGATTTTGAGTAGAGATTTGATATGATCCAACTTACTTTTCTTTTCCTTTTTTTATTTTAAAGAGAACAAAACAAAACAGAACAAAGCAAGTCAGAACAGAACAGTGCAAGCAATACAGGACTTCAAAACAAGATGACAGGAAATGAACAATGGTTACTATAATATCTCATTTTTTTAAAAAAAGTTGTCCATGGGCTCGGGATTTAGCTCAGCGGCTTAAGCACCTGCCTGGCAAGTGCAAGGTTGTGAGTTCGATCCCCAGTACAAAAAAAAAAAAAAAAAGTTGTCCATACTATCACACATAATAAGATTAAATAAAACACAACACAATAGAACCAAACAAAAGAATAAAAGCATGATAGGACTTCAAAACAAAATGATAGTAAATCAGCAATGGCTACCATAATGTCTTGTTTTCTTCAAAATGGCTGTTCATACGGTCACAGATAATAAAATCAAACAAAGCAAAATAGAATAAAACCAATTAA
Source organism: Dolichotis patagonum (assembly GCA_004027295.1). NCBI lineage: Eukaryota > Metazoa > Chordata > Mammalia > Rodentia > Caviidae > Dolichotis > Dolichotis patagonum. The sequence continues at coordinate 7,989 of PVJX010050217.1, read as the reverse complement.
ACAAATGAATGAATGCATTATAAGACTTCAAAACAAGATAATAGGAAACAAACAATAATTACCATAATACATCCCACTATGTTCAAAATAGCTGCCCATACCATCAGACAATGTAAAATCTAACAATATATGACAGAACAAAGCCAAACCTAACAAAATTGTGAAAACAATACAAGAGTTCAACAGAAGACATTAAGAAATTAACAGTAGTTACCACCTTTTCCTCCTAGGTGTTTCTTCCCCTATCACTTTTACAATAACTATATTGCTTTTTGGATCCTATTAGCTCCTTCTGTTTTTTATGCTAAGGCTCACCCCTATGAGTTCAAACTGTTTCACCTATGAACATGATCTCCAGTTGCATCCATTTACCGATAGGAGCTTCGAGATTATTCTACTTTATAGCTAGGTAGCCTTGCATTGTATGAAAATACCATATCTTTCTTATCCACTCTACAGTTGATGGGCAAGTTACTCTTACTTTTTTCTGGTCTTCTGTTTTGTGGAACAATTGTTTTCTCTCCTTTGATGTTCAGTCTATGAATTTCCTTTTGAGTTAAAGGTGTTTCTTGTATACAATATTTTGATGGATCTTGTTTCTTGATCCACTCTCCCTGCGTTTCTTTTTATTGATGAACTGAGTCCATCTACACTAATGGTTATAACCAGCATACATTGGTTTATCTCTTTCATGCTATCCTCCTGCTGTTGGCCCTCCACTTTTCCCATTCACTCAATTGCCTGTCCTGTTTGGCGATCCTCCTCTGCCGCTGTTCCTGGAACCATGGCCATCTTTATCTCTCTCTCTAGAATATCCTTCAGCACTCTCTGTAGTTTTGGTTTGGTGGTCATGAATTCCTTCAGTTGTGCTTTATCATGGAAGTATCTTATTTCTCCATCAATTTTTAAAGATAGTTTTGCAGGGTATACCAATCTTGGTTGGAAGTTGTTTTCTTTCAAGATTTGAAACATTTTACTCCAAACTCTCCTTGACTTGATGGTTTGTGGTGACAAGTCTGCTGTGATTCTGATTGGTTTTCCTATATAGGTGATCTGTTTCTTTTCTATAACAACTTTTAATATTCTGTTCTTCTGCTGACTTTTGGGAATCTTGATTATTATACGTCTGGGTGTAGATTTACTTTGGTTATGACTAATTGGAGCTCTATATGCCTCATTATATGCCAGATCCTTTTCCCATGTTTTGGAAGTTTTCTGCTATTATTTCTGTAAACAGCCTTTTAATTTCAATTATGTTGACCCTGGCTTCTTCACTGATACCTATTACTCTTACATTATGCTTCTTTGAGTCATCTTGCAACCATTGAATTGTTATTTCCTGATTCCTTGTTATTTTTAAGAGATCTTTTCTTTCATGATTGATAGTTACAATCATATCTTCAAGGTTTGAAAGTCTATCTTCAGTCTCTTTCAAGTGGTTTTGCCAGCTTTTGATGGACTGTTTAATTTCCTGGATATCTCTTTGAATCTGTTGCATGCATTGTAATTCCTTTCTGTATTGTTCATTCAAAGTTTCCATCTTTTCCTATGTTCCTCTTTTGTTTTTAATCTGTCTTCTTCAGACCTGCTGAGCAATTCTTTCATAACATTTGTGATTTCTTCTTTCACCTCAGATATTGTTTCTGATTTGATTGCTTTTACAGTCTCATGAAGTTGTTTCCTTACTTCAGTTGCTATCCTCTCAGAGATTTCAGGTGTGTGACTTCCACTTTCTTCTATGATGATATCTCCCAGACTTGTTTGGTGTGAGCTGGAGGTCTGAGATTTCTTTATGCTCTTTCATCTTGACATTCTCCTGGGTTCCTCCCAACAGGCTCATTGTGGGGCCCCAGACAATTCCTACTTTGGCTGCCTCTCTGCCATGTAGGGAAATGGGACAGGCACCTGAGTTCCTCTAATTCCAGATTTACATGAAGGTAGCAAGGCATGGGGCAGGCTTCTTTAGACCTGTGTGGCTACACTGGGGCTTTCCCAATGACCAGGTGAGCATAGAGGTGGGGCTGATTCTCTCAGCCTGCATACCTACACTGGGATTCCTGTGATGGAGGCAGGCACATAGGGGTGTGTTTGCCTGATTCTCCTGGTGGGTGATGGCTGTCTGAAGGAATCAAGGGCCTCCAGTGGTGGCCTACAGGTGCGTAGGGCTTACTTGGCTGAGTGTCCCTGCTCCTGCTGGCTGCCCACAGGAAGAAACCTTTTGGTGGCGAAATCATCAGGGACACAGGCTTCTTGTGCATTTTTGTTTCAGCACCCTGAGCTCCTGGTATCCATCCTAATGAATACTTCATGCTCCAGAATGAAGGCTTATGCTGCAGCCACCTTGGCCACTCTTAAGGCAGAAGGATGAGCAAAGAATGGCTGTACAATTGTATTTTAACAGGTCTTCTCAGAGTTTCATGCAGCAGTTCCAAATCCAACATGTGGGATGTGGTTGAACCACATGGCCACACCCAGTTGGAAGGGAATCTAGGCAGTATAGCTCACCTGTCATAAAAATTTTCTGGATTTTTTCACTGAGATAGAGTTGTAGGGTGGATACTGGATGGCAAGAATTCTATACCACACAGTGGGGAGGCAGTTGTAGTAGTCTGAGGAGAGGTAACTTTGGTTTGTGACAGATAGTAGTAGAAGAAATAGTTGTAGGTGGTCAGTTTCTAGATCTTGAAGGCAAATTTGATAGGATTTGTTGGAAAATTTTGTGTAAGTTGTTGGGGGAGACAAAAAGAAGAGACACTGGTCAAGGATGGTGCCAGAGTTTTTAGCTTGAGCATCTTCAAAATTGGATTAGTTAACAGAATTTGGAGAGGTTTGTGGAACATCCAGTGTGTATAGCTGTGAGAAAATGCTGTCTTGTCTGGGACATTATTAGACTTCCTGGTGACACTTTTAGGAAGGTAGATGGATATATAAGTTTGGATATTTCTGGGCTAAGTGATATCTGAAGTCAAGAGATGAAATGGGATTACCCAGGAGTGGTTACAGATAGAGAAGAGGACATGTATGGTTAGGAAAATTGGAGAAGATAGAGAAACAAGGACCAGTGAGAGAGCAAAAGATGTGAGCTAATGAGTCCTGGAAGCCTTTAGTGAGTCCTGGAAGCCTTTAGTGTATAGTGTTTCTGGGAGGCTGTGGTTCCCTTTGTCATTATTGCTGAGTTTCATGATAGACAAAGCAAGAAGTGATCAATCAGAAGGTGGTTGATTATCTTGACAGAGTGTTTTCAGGATACTTGTAGGGAGCTGAAACCTGTTTGGAGTGAGTTTGAAAAAGAATAGGGAATGAGATGATGGACTTAATATTGTGAAATTTCCTTACACTACCAAACAAGAGAACCAGCATAGAACATGTCTTTCATTGCATTATTGGATCTGCAAGAAATCAAGGAATTCTATAGAAGAAGTAAAAAACCTTTAATAGACCATGAGGTAAGGCCTGAATTATGAACAGTGAATTGCTTCCTTGGGAATGGAGATTCAAGGGCATCTGAAAGTCAAAGTTCTCACTTTAAACCAGGTCTGCACACATCATTTTTTGAAGGTCCCTCTCCTTCTCCATCATTGCCATAACTTCAGCATAAGAGATCTGGAGGGTCAAACCTTTAATTGGTGTCCCAACTCTGGTGCTCTAGTCAGACTTTAGCCACTTCAAGGCTGCCACAAGGCCCCCTGTTCTCCACATATGTTCACCACTATATACTCACAGTCCCTTCCCCCTTCCCCTGCACCCAACTACATTCTCTAGAACTACAAGATGCAAGATAACTCTGTATTTTTTCTACACACCACTGTTGTCATGGAAACTAAGTTCTGAAGACACCCCATCTGCTGATCCTTCCTTGGCCCCTCTACCTGCAGTTGTTCCCATGCTGCCAGTAGTGATGATGCACAAGTTGTATGATGCAGCAAGTGCAAAACATGGGTTACTAGAGCTTCATTTCCCACAGCAAGGGGCTATCCTGCCTTCCTCTGAGAAAACACCACCAAGTGAACTTGCCAGGCTCCGTGAGCAAAACCTCATGACTATAATAAATAGCTCATAGCAAATATCTCTAGGATACCATTGAATTCCCCTGACATGGTGATAGGGTGGGGGCGGGGGTGAAGTGTTGGTAGGATAAGGTCTCCGTTTCTTCCTGTCCCCTCCTCCATCCATGAAGTCGATGAAAGCTGAAAGGCTGAGAGGTACAGGACACCGCTCCCATGGTGCTGAGTTTTCTAGTAGCATTCAAACTGTAAGATGGGTCAAGAAAATTTAGACAAATGAACAGAAGAGTCACAGGAGGAGAATTCAAAGATGACTAAAATTTGTATTAAAAACATGCAGAGATCAGCTTATTTTAGAACTGAAGTACAGTTATGATTTAAAATTTCTCCATGTTTCTATGGTTAAGAATCAATTTTTAAGTTTTCAGTGGACTGCAAACCAATGTCTGTATCAATATAGCTTTTCTATGAATGTGAAAAAAAATTAAGTGTAAACCACAAACCATGATGTTTTATTAGACTTAGCAGGCACAAAGTTACTGTCAAATTGCTACCAAATTTCTAAACACTCACTCTCAATTTGTGTATGCATTGGCAAAATTGTGGACCCACAAGTGACCTACATGTCCATCTGTCAGATGTCTGAACATGTTACTCCCTATGTGGCAAAGGGACTTTGCTGATGTGACCAAGGATCTTAAGACATGAAGATCATTTTGGTTATCCAGGTGGACACAAAGTTGTAACATGGTTCTTACAAGTTATGGATGTATATCGTGGAAAGCAGAGGTCAGTGTGAACTGAGCCAAGGAATATTGATAGTTCTCAAAACAAAAGGTGGGGGCGGGTTTTTCCTGTGGAGCTTCCAGAAGGAACACAGCCCTGTGACACCTTGATTTTTAAGCTAAATTATGTGTTCTATTTGGCATCACGTTTGTGGCAATTTGTTACAGCCTAGCAGGAGACTGACACTCTGTATTTACCTCATGAATACAGAATATATTTTGCAGACTTGTACTGGTTTTAGGACCATACTTTAAATAGTACTGTTTTAAAAAGCATATAATTTGGCACTATTTGAATTATTCTAACTATAAAAAGATGACAGTTCTCTAAATAGCTTTATGAGGCTTGGATAACATCAAAATAATAATAAAAGGAATATAAAAATAAAAATTTGAACATTAACACAGGGGCAGTAAAATCTAGAGCAAACATATTATAAAATGAAATAGACCTTTATATTGGAAGAATGATGTGTTATGAAGAAGTAGGAAAAATCAATATATACAAGATTCTTTGTACAAAACGTTATTAAGAAATATTTTAATATTTTATTAGATGATAACAAAGGAAAGGAGAACAATTATTAACAGATTAATTCAACCAAATAGATTCTCCAAGGCTTCTTAATTAAATTCTAAGAAAAAAAGACATTCTTAATTAAACTGTAGGAAAATGGAATGGTGAGCAGCAGAGAAAGAACCTTTCCAAGATGTGATATTCTGACACTGGAATAAATAGAGCAATGTGTGGAAGTGAAGCAAGAGGGAAGTGGGTCCCCAGATTCCAGGAAGGATCTGCAGCAAGAACGGAAGCCCACGGGGTGATCAAAGAATAGCAGATCACAACACAGAAGAAGGAGATGGCAGGCGGTGCTTTGTTCCTGAGCCCTGACTCACTGCATGGGAGGCGTGGGTGGTTGGAACTTGCAGATGTATGGTCACTTCTGGCGAACTCAGAGAAACACAGCAATGGAATCAAACAGTGGGTACAGTGAACTGCAGTGACTGGTGAGTTATTTGGATTCAGAAATCTCATAGAAGAGAGGGATTGTGTGGTAACCATCTTGGCAAAGTGCCAGCTGTGTTCAGAGCTCAGAACAGCTGTGTGTCAGGTCCATCTAATGGTTCCCAGCATCAGAGTGAGGCTGGAAGTTCAGATGGTGGGAGGCTAGGGAGCCGATTTGAAACTGGCAGTGATGGGGCCAGGGATTAACTCAGTGTGTAGCACCTACCTGGCAAGTGTGCGGTCTTGAGTTCAAGTGCTAAAACAAAACAAAGCAAAACAAAACAAAACAACAACAACAAACAAAACTGGCAGGGAGCTGAGTTCAAGCCAGCAGGGTGCACATGGAGAGTTGTAGGCTGAACAAACCTAGCAGTAGCCTCACACTCAGAAACCAGCCTGAACTTCAGTGAAATTAAAGGTGCAGGCTTTTTGGGACTGTTCACTCCACCACTATAAATCCATGGCTGGCTTGTGAGGAGTAATCATCATCGATCTGGATTCTGTCTGCCCGCGTTGTCTACAAGTGACAGCAGGGACAAGATTTGAAGTGGACATTTCTTATTTTCTTCTTGTTTTTTTCCTCTTTTCATTTTTCTTCTTGATTGTTCTTTTTCTATATGAGTGTGAGCATAATTTCTAGATTTTTTTGTTTTTCTGTTGCTCTTGTTTTTATTTGTTCCTTCTCTCTTTCCCTCCTGTCTTCTTCACCAGTTTCCAAAGTTTGTAGAATCTTCCTATGTCCTCCAGCCTTGCTTCTAATCCCTTCCTCTTCCATTTTTCTGTTTACCCCCAACCCCTTTTCAATTTTCTCCCCTGAGGGTAACATCGCCATACTGAAGGCTTATTTGTTTTGTCTAATTTTCTCATTCATTTTAGATTTTGTTGTGGAACCACAAATCTATTTCACATGGTTAAAGTTGAAAATTGATAGTTACCACAGTTTGTCATTTTTTGGGCTGTTTGATTTGTTTGTTTCTGGGCTGCTATTATTGATTATTGTATTACTTTAGCCAAGATGCCATAATTGTTCTAATCAGTTGTTCTTCCTGGTATACCAAGACTGAGATTCCCTAAAGGTGATAAACAACACTACAGGGTAATGCAGAAGAACCAGAGCCTATGCCAAATGGGCAGCAACTTCTTATGTCTAACAAATTGAAAAGGTCAGACTTTTTTGGTCTTTTTTTGAGACAGGATCTTGCTCTGCAATTAAGGCTGGACTTTGTAGTCCAGGCTGGTTTTGAACTTGCAAGGATCTTCCTGCCTCAGCCTACTGAGTGCTGGGATTACAGGTGTGTGCCACCACATCCTGCAAGAGGTCAGATCTTCCAACAGATGCAAAACTCACAAACCAGCTAGACCTAGAAATCACTTCTGAGAAGTAGTCATTTCCTAAGGATTCTAACAACTAGTAGAAAAACTACTTGCTATAAAAAATTTACAAACATCAACCTATGAGTTAAACTAAAAAAGAAAAGAAAAAAAGAAAACGAGAACACATTTAAACAAGAGGCAAGTCCAGATTTCCAGGTCACCAAAGGCAAACGCTCAGGCCCACGAGGTGGCACAATTTGTAAGCAACCCAGGTGGACTCTCTAAAGTGCTAACAGTGCAAGTAAGAAAGCAAATGAATGTGGCTCTAGAAAAAAAAAGAAATAATTTCCCAGATAGCAGAGATAGAAAACATAATGAAAGACATGGTTAGTGACTCTAGAGCAGATACAGCTAAAAAAGTACAGAAGCTAAGGCTGGGGATTTAGCTCAGTGGTACAAGCACTTGCCTGGCAAGTGTGAGGTCATGAGTTTGATCCCTGGTACAAAAAAAAAATCCTAAAAAGTAGAGAAGCTTAGAAAAATGAGGGAAACCATGAATACCCAACATAGGAGAGAAATAGAATTTATGAAACAGATTCAAACAGATATCTAGGAGATTCAGAATTCCACTGAAAATATATAAATCAGGATGAGCCAATGTGAGCACAGAATCTCAGATATAAAGACAGAATTGGGGTTAGTGATCATGAAGAGAAAGATTTCTTAAAAATAGCGGAGAACCATGAGAAATCAATGCAACAGCTCCTAGATGATGAAAAGAATAACATAAAGTTGATGAGAGTCAACAAAAAAGCAGGCGATTGTGCAAATGACATGAGAAACCCGTTCACAGAAGTAATGGTAGAAAACTTCCGAAGCA
>PVJX010050216.1:0-10769 GCA_004027295.1 Dolichotis patagonum | reverse complement strand
TTGCTCTGTTTTGTTGTGTTTAATTTTACCCTATTGATATAATTGCATGTATATTTGAGTGGGTAAGATGGATGACCATATTGTTGTTTTTGTCAGATCGTGGAGCAGAACTGTTAACAGTCTCACTGTTTGAATGTCTACTTTACATGTTTTAACTTTGTAATTTGAACAACTATTTCCAAGAAGTCAGTATGTAATTGGTCAAGTAATAATTTCTTAGGTTTTATTGTTGTTGTACTTTTCCTTTTTTCCTTGGAATACTGTATTGTCGCTACCTTTTATTCTGTTTTATTTTGTTTTGTTTTTTTCTCTTTAAATAAAATTAAAAAAAAAAAGAAAGGGTATCAGGAGAAATGGCCCCTGGCCTTAGCTTTGTCACATATTACCCTGTAGTTTTCTTCAGTCTCTATCTCCTTAGCTGTAAAATGAAGAAAGGTGAATGATTTCAGAACTCCTAACCCATAGGATTCCATGGGAATTAATGATTCAAGTGATGGAATGGTGAGTGGTAACTAGCTAGGGGTGGAGACATGCCCTGAAGTCAGGCTCTGAGCCTCCCACAGGCTGTCTGTGCAAATTCTCATGACACCAGTTTTCTACTTGGGCTCATGGGCAAGCACCTAGAGGTGGCCCTGGTCATCTGTTCCCAGGCCGAACTGCGTAGCAACAAGATGATGCGGCTGGTGGGCCTGCACTGCCCGATGTAGTCAGTTCCCCTTCACCTTGGTACTGCATTAACACTGGGCAGGAAGCGTTTCAGCTTGCTGGAGGGGGCCTGTGTGACCTAGGAGCAGCAAGCACAGAAGGCTAAATGGTAATTCTCACCTGATATCCCAGTCACATACTACCAAAATGTAGAAAATGCTAGAAAGTCTCAACCTCACTGCCCCTGGCAGGCCTGCAATGCCAGCCTCTGATCTACAGTCAGATTCCTGAGCCATCTGACCTCTAGCATGGATATGGCTGATGCCCCAGCAGCTCCATGCATCTGCCTTGTACCTTGCCTCTGTGTGGTTAGATGTGGAACGCCAATCTGTCAGCAGTGTTGGGGGGTAAAACCACATGTACATAGGCAGATTATATGGGCCAAAGCTCATTGCCTGAATTCAGCTTATTTAACTAAGAAAATAATTTTTAAAGTTCCCTATGATATGGGGGAATGAAGCTCCAAAACCACTAGATGTCTGATACCAGTTTGTGTTCTCTAAAATCAAAGAATGAATTTTAGGAACAGAGGTTATGGGCAGAACATGTTTATTGAAAGAAAGAAAGCTTCTGTCTGAGAGAGAGAGACAGAGAGAGGGAGAGAGGGAGAGAGAAGGAGAGGGAGAGAGAAGGAGAGGGAGAGAGAAGGAGAGGGAGAGAGAAGAGGTTCCAAGTGGGTTGCCCAAGACTGTTTTTTCTAGGAACTTTTAGAGTAAAACCACCAGGAGAGATGGGTCCAAGGTGGGAAAAACATGGGAACTCGCAAAGTGGGCATAAGGTGGGACAGAACTGTGGTTAACCAGTAAAATTGCTCAGGTAAAATTGATTAAATTGGGAACAAATTGGGAAGCGAGTCACATAGCAAGTGGGCATGTACACAGAGCAATGACTCTTCCTGTAGGGTGCTGAGATGGTGACTCTTGGCTTCCTCAAGGTGATAGAGAACTATTTAGACTATCAATCCTTAGGATGCAGGTGTATTTTCATCTTTTTTGTCTTGAGGCCTGGCCCACAGTGTGTGGTGTCTGTCTCTCCCATAGTTGCAAAGTATCTGGCTTTCTGCACTGGCTCCTTTGAGGACCTAGACCTGTCTAACCACCTACAATATTTCTGTCTAACTCAGTTGCCTTTAACACTTATACAAGAGTAAAGTCTCAGACTCAGTTCTCTTTGCCCATACTGTTCTCTTGCCTGGCTGTTGAGAAAACTGAAATCTACTTTGAGGACGCTTTTCCTCTGGCTTCCAGAGGCTGGAAATCACTGCACGTGGGCTAGAGAGTCCTACATTAGAATCTAAAAGGTCTAGGACCAAGATCCATCTACTAGGTCTAGGACCTTGGGAAGTTACTTAGCTTCTTTGATCATCACTTTCTTTGTCTGTAGAATGGGGGAGAGTCATTAAAAAAAAATCTGTCCCCTCAAAATCCATATGTTGAAGTTTGAATCCTCAGTACCTCAGAAGGTAATCTTATTTGGAAACAGGCTTTTTGCAGATGTGATTGTCTAAAATGAGTTTCTACTTAAGTAGGGCAGACCTCTGGTCCAACTGATGTCCTTCTATAAAGAGTACCATGTGAAAAGAAGAATAGTATCTCTCTAAATGGAAGACAGTGCAGAGAGAAACAGGGAGAAGATGGATTCTACAAGGTGGCAAGAGCAACCTGGAATGAAACTGCTTCTCTCAGCCTTCAGGAAGAGTCAACTCTGCAAATGCCTAACCTCTCAATGTCCAGACTCCAAAACTGTGAAACCATAAATTTCTGTCATCTAAGCCTTTTAGTTTGTGGCACTTTGTTACTGCACCCCTATCAAACTAAGGAGCAAATATCAGATGATCTGTTTCAAAGTTACTTTCCTTACACTGTTAAAGCAGGGGAGAATTCCTTATCTGTGGGCTCATGTTGACTGGACTCTGGATTGATAGCATAACTCTTGTTTTTTCAAAAATTGCTTCATTTCTAACTTTGGTTTGATTAGGTGGCACTTACTAGCACAAAGGACTCCATTTTGCCTCGTCTGGACTGTTTGGCCCTGTGCAGGAGCTCAGTAGAAATAATGTTCTCTCATTCATTTTATTTAAAAATATAAAGCACTTACAATGCTTTCTGGTACTACATAGCATTGCACAATTGAAAGCTGGTCCTACTGTTGTGGTGGTGTCAGTGGTTCACAGAACAGAAAGCTACTAAATGAACTACAAGTACCTCTTTCTACTGAATCTTACAGGTACAAATCTCACAGTTAGGCCCAAAGCGGCTTTCGGTTGTTTCTCAGTACTGTCATTGGCACCTGATCTGGCTTTTTGAATGTCTTTTGCTGTTAGCACAGGTTAGTTTTTTAGAGAATTTATTTATGTTCACTAAAACCTTAGTTTTTAAAAAGAAGAAAAATATAAAAACAACCTCCCTTTATTACTCCTCAGAAGCAACTAATTTTGCTGTATTTCCTTCCTATCTTTTTGATGTTTTTCTTATATAATTGGTTGCCTTTTCTTCATAAGTTCAATGTCATGTCTGTTTTTTAGGTAGCACTGTGAGTGTTTTCCATTCTATTGATGCTCACATAATGTTCTTCCTTACAGGCAGAAACTATTTTTAGCTTCCTTCTACTCTTTCTCTTCTACCACGTATCTTTCACTTACCAAACTGTCTGGATTTTTGTGCCTGAAGATAATATCTTGGAGGCCAAATTTTCCCTTATGTCTTCTCCCCATTTATTTATCTCTTCTCTCTCCTCTTCACCATATTTCTCCTAACTTCTTCACAAGTTTACATTTTTCACATCTTTTCCTTATATCACTTCTGCATTTGAAGTGTTCTGTCACATTCTCTGTCTCGCTTGAGGTCCATAACAAACTATCTGGATAAATAGGAAATATAGAAACTAAAATTTAGAGAAGTACACTCAGCACTTAACCCAGAAGACTTCATTCAGTATTTTCACTGGATTCTGCTGTATCAGATCCCTCCACATGGCAGTTCTTAAAGAGCCACAGAGTCACATCATTTTAGGAAAGTAACTTCTAATCATTCATTTTTGTTATGTGGCTAATATATTACACCCTTAATATCTAAAAATTCAAAATATAAGGAAAAAAATAATTGAGGCTGCCAAGTTTAGGCAAAGGATCATAGACTTATTTTGTCTTTCAAATCTTGTTGTTGTTGCTATATTGGTAACTTAACTCGGTGCCTTTGTACTAGGGTACATCTCAGCCTGCCTCCTTTTCTTCCTGTCTTCCTTCCTTCACTCCTGCCTTCCCCTCCCCTCCCTCTCCCTTTCCCTCTCCTTCCCCTAGTTGCCAAATTGCCCAGGCTCCTGCAGTCCTCCTGCGCAAACCCCCCAGAGCACTGGGATTGCAGACTATGCCACTGTGCCTAGATGTCTTTCATATCTTAGAACTTTCCCTGAGTATTCTACTGGCCTCAACCTATAATTACTCCATGCCAAGTTTTTGAATTGACCACACTTTAAAAAAAAAAAAAAGAATTTGCCAACAGACGCATTTGGGACTGGTCTTCTGTGACCTCCAGCTATATTAAATTCTCTCCCTAAAGATAACTAAGACCCATCACCCCTCCAGCCCTGTCTTTTCATGTTTAAAGAGCAGCTTTGTTTAATAATGCAGCAGGTTTTCCTTTAGCATAGGACTTTCTGGATCCCTACACTTTTGTGGGAAATATGAGGAAAATCTGGTCCATTTGTCTCCAAATTTTTTATTTCCTTTTATAAAAGAAACAGAAAGTAAGTGAAAAGTTTAGTCTATGCATGTCCATATGAAGCCTTTATTGCCTCACTTTGATGGTATCAATTTTTGAGAACACTTCTCTACTTCCCTTCCCTCCCTTCCCCTCCCCTCTCCTCTTCTTTCTCTTTCTCTTTCTCTTTCTCTTTCTCTTTCTCTTTCTCTTTCTCTTTCTCTTTCTCTTTCTCTCTTTCTGCTATACAAGGAATTTGAATCTAGGATCTAACTACCTAATTTCATTCCCAGTCTTTTTAAATGTGTTTGTTTACTTGTTTATTGTTTTTGAGACAGTCTCACTAAGCTGGTAAATTGCCCAGGTTAGGTTCAACTTTGATCCTCCTCCCTCCACCTCCCAAAATGTTGAAATTACAGACATGAACCATCACTCCTACGTTCGAAGCTGTGATTTATTTCAATAGAAGATACAGTACTTGCATTTTCTGATAATAATTGCAGACATTTTATAGTGTGTGTCATGTGGCAGACAGTGTCCTGAGAGGTTTGCTTTCATTCATTTTATCTTCACAATGACCCTGGGAGGTAGATTTAATTATTGTCCTATTTTATAGATTGGCAAACAAAGCATTTTGGCTTGCCTTAAGTCACACAGAAAGCAGGACACTGAGGGAAAATTTGGAAAAGATGGTTCAATTCATGTTTATGTTCTTACTAAACTATACTAAGCTTTTAGTCACTGTGTCAATTACGTATTTCCTTGTTTAATTATTACATGCTGTAAATTATATTATGATCACCTTTTAGATGAGAAATGAAACTCAGAGGAGTTCAGCCTCATGTCCAGATTCCACTGGTCAGCTCAGTGAGACAGAACCAATTTCCCTTTCTATTTATCTTAGTATACAAAGCCACTGACCCAGCAATGAGGCATTTCAGACTGCGCTAGACACTGACCATGGTCTCTTCCTAGAAATCATGTGGTGTGGACAATAAACAAAGACTGCAAAGCTTGTTCTGCTGCTCTGCCATATGCTGCTGAGTTCTCCTTAGGAAAATAACTCCTCTTCCCCACACAAAACTAAATAAGTCACCAGGGAGCTGAGAAGCAAGGGGGATTGATGATCATCTACAAACAGACCGGAGAGAAAAACCCTTTAGGATGAGATACTGTTTTCAGATTAGGTATAAAAACAGAGGTAGTTAGACAACATACTGGGAGACTCTTTGGCCTTGACATTAGGCAGGAAGTGAAATCTAGACTAATCACTTAATAAAAGGCATTCATCAAAGAGATTCAGTCTCAAACTGTTAACTTTAACAGACATCTTGCCCTTGGAGGAAAACATACTTAGTTTCCAAATAATCTTAAGTTTGCATATTAATACAAAAGGGAGTTTAACTTGGGAAACCATCAAACGAAATGGGAACCACTAATTAGCTGAGGTACAATGAAAGCGTGGAGCTGTTGGTAAAAGAAAATTGTATTTGAGAAACCACACAGTGGAGAGCAAGAGGCATAACTGAGGAGAACAAAGAGGGAGGGGCCCTAGAGATCGGTGGGAAGAAAACAGAAAATTCTTAGGAATAGGAACTTTAAAAAATATATCACTTCACGAAATGGAGCTGCAGATTATTTTTCAGTTAGCATCAGGTAAAGTTTCATGTGATGACAATTTCTCAGTAACAATTGGAAATACATTTTTTCAGTAGTACAGGTCCTTTGGTTGTTTTATTGCACTCTAGGGGGTAGTTTGAAAATGAAAAGCTAGATTTCTTTATGTGCTCATTGGCACTGCAGATACCTGGGTATGCACTGTGGTTCCATCCATCATAATTTTACAATCAGTGGGCTTGGTACTCAATCCTATAATTTCCCTTCTATGACATTTTCTTTGAAAGTACCCTGTCAGTCATACCTTACACTCCAAGGAAGTGGGAAACATTCTTGGCAAAAAAAAAAAAAAAAAAAAAAAAAAAATCAACATTTGGCAAGATGGCTAACTAGAGGTACTGAATATGCTTTCAGCAAGGGAGGGAGGGGAGAATAAACAATTACTATTCAGCCAGCATATTTACATTTACATGGTGTTATGGCTGATACATTGTGTCAACTTGAGTAGTTTAGAAGTTTAACTGAGAGACTTGGCAGTTAACCAGGACCCTTACTTTGTAAATATCCTCATCCTGTGCAAGAGGAGGGCACAGAGACTCTGTGAATGCTACAACTGCCCTGGGGTGGTGGGAGGGTGGGGGGTTGTGTGTGCGCGTGCGTGTGTGTGTGTGGGGGGGGGGCTGTGTATAATATAAAAAGGAGGAAAAGAGACTTGTCCCCCTTTTGCTCTGGCTGCTGCTTTGAAGTGTTGCCCCAGTGCCATGCCACCCTGCCTTGCAGCCAGCTGACTATGGACTGAAACTACCAAAAACTGTAAGCTAAATAAACCTTTGCTTGCTTCATTTGGGATGTTGAGTATTTTGTCCCAGCAATGACAAAAAAGTAACAGAGATACATGGAGGTGTTGGAGAATTGATGGGGATATGGTAGCATCACTAAGGAACATGAAGGCTCAGGCGGCCCTATAAAGAAAGAAAGAAACCATCTTTGTCTACCTACCATCCTGCCACCCAGTTGATGTCATCTCAGAACCAAGAGAAATTTTCCAAGGTGGGGAAAAGGTAAGAAGGAACCCCCATCACCCTTCACTTGCACCATTGTCTTAGACACTTTCTCATCACTGGGACACAATACAAGACACGCACAATTTAAAGGGGGAGAGCTTATTTTGACTCATGTTTTTAGAGGTTTCAGAGTCAGCTAGTTCCAGGGTAGAAGGGTGCAGTGGATGTGTCTAGGTGGCAGAAAGCTGCTCACATCATGGCAACCAGGAAGCAGAGACTGAAAGGAAGAGCTGGAGCAGGGGATAGACCCCTCTAGGTCATGCCCCCAGCAACCTGCCTCTTCTGACCAGGGAAATTTAACTGCAATTGCTCCACAATTCAGTTACCTTCCTAAAGACACACCTATGAGAGAATGAGCTTGAGGGAGATACAAACAGCAACCATCATGGACACCTGAAGTGTGTACTGCGGAGAATCTTGCAGCCCTCATAGGCTCTGAACTCAGTTTAGAGAGCTTCTGTAGAGTTTATACCAGCGTCTCACTCCAGAAGGAGTCTGCTCTATGTGGTATTCTTCTCCTCTGTACCAGCCAGATTTCCACTGTGCGACAAAATGTTATGTAGCTCTCTCCTGTTCAAGTCACTCCTGTTTCCTTGCTTTCCCAGGTTATATACCTTGTATGGTGGAGAGATACATTTGGTTTGCTTTAGACACTGAACTTCAGGGTTCACTGAAACTCCCCCTCTGATTGCTTTATAGCTAACTCTTTAAATTCTGAGGTACTCATACTGACATACTTAGGCATACACTTACAGTTCAGTTATTTAAATTAATGGTGAAAAGACAAGATGGTACAATTCAGTATTTTCTCCAAGGACACAATATTATTCCTGAAGTTTAAAAAAGACCTTAAGATTATTACGTTTGCGCCAAGCAGTCAGCCTGTAAGGTATCACAATGAAGGCAAAATAAAATTTAAAAGGAAATGTCAATGAGAAATTATATTATGGACAAGTTAACACATGAATTATACTTCAAGGAAGATGTAGAGAACAGTAAGAATCTGCAGCTTTGATTTACTGTGAAATCTAGTTGTCATCCCATTATACTCCAATAACCAATCTCTAGAGAAAAACAACCATACAGGAAGGAAGTAGACAATAAGAGCACTTTCCGTCTAGCTGCTTGTGTGAATCAGCGATGTGTGTTATGCTAATGAGTTTATGTACCTTAACTCACTACCTCCAATGGGCAGGTAGTAGACATTTTTGTTGCCTTTTAAAAAATTTGATAATTAGGTTAAACAGCTTACGAAAGGTGACACAGTAAATAAGTGGCAAGGCCAGGATTCAATCTCAAATACAACTGACTCCAAAATCTGCATGCTCTGGACTGCCAGGCTACAAGGGCCTGTTCTTTGTGACTAGTAGAATCTTTTTTCTTTCTTTCTTTTTTTGTTTAAAGAGAAGAAGAAAGAAAAAAAACTCAAACAAAACAGAAAGAGGGTAGCAACAATATAGAATTCCAAAGGGGAAAGGAAAAAAAAAGAAAAGAAAAAAAGAACAACAACCACAACCAAAAAAAAAAAAAATAAAAACAAAAATACTAAGAAATCGCCACTTGATAAGTTACATACTGTCATCATTGGAAATAGTTGTTCAAGTTACAAAGTTAAAACATACAAAGTACACATTCAAACAATGAGCCTGTTAATGGTTCTGCTCAACATTCTAACAAAAACAGTAATATGGACATCTATCTTACACACTTAAATACACATGCAGTTACATCCTTTAGAGCACTTTCTTTTCCTCTCTTTTTTATAGTAGCAATTACACATTTTGGGTTTTATTACTCCTACAGTTCTTATTACTTTTTACTAGAGACACAATGTGATATTTATAAATATGATTCTTATTTATTTTGCTAATGAGGATAGTCTCAAGTTGTCCCCATTTCCCTATGAAGGCCTCAAGATCATCCTTTTTTATAGCCAAGTCATATTCCATTGTGTAAAAATACTGCATCTTTTTCTTCCACTCTGCAGTTGATGGACATCTTGGTTGTTTCCAGGATTGAGCTATTACAAATTGGGCTGCTATAAACATGGGCACACATATATCACTGTGATATGAACTTTTCAGTTCCTCTGGGAAAATACCCAGGAGGGGAATAGCTGGGTTGAATGGAGCTTCCAATCCTAGTCTTCTGAGAATTCTCCACACTGATTTCCATAGTGGTTGCACCAGTCTGCACTCCCATCAACAGTGGAGCAGTGTTCTTTTCTCCCCACAGCCTCGCCAACATTTGTTATCAGTTGATTTCTTGGTGGCAGCTATTCTTTCTGGTGTGAGATGATATCTCAATGTTGTTTTAATTTGCATTTCTCGAATGACCAGTGGTGGTGAACATTTCTTCATGTATTTGTTTGCCATTTGAATATCTTCATATGAGAACTGTGTGTTCATCTCAGATGCCCATTTTTGGAGACGGTCTTTGAATTGGGGGGGGATTGATGTTTTTCAATTCTTTATATGTTCTTGATATAAGTCCTTTGTCTGAGGGGTTGCTGGTTAAAATTCTTTCCCATTCTGTGGGTTTTCTTTTCACTCTGCTGGTGATTTCTTTTGAAGTGCAGAAACTTTTCAATAATATGAGATCCCAGTTGTTGATTCTCTGAAGAGTTTCCTGTGCAATTTGTGTTTTGTTCATGAATTCTCTGCCTACACCTATGTCTCCAAGATTTCTACCTACCTTATCTTCTAGTAGATTTAGTGTTTCTGTTTTAATGTTTAGGTCTTTGATCCACTTAGGCTTTAGTTTTGTTCATGGTGATAGGCACATATCTAGCTTCAGTCTTCTGCATGTGAGGAACCAATTTTTCCAACACCATTCATTAAAGAGGCTATCCTTCTTCCAGTGAACACGTTTAGCCCCTTTGTCAAATATCAGGTGGCTGAGTGTCTTTGTACCTATACTTGCATCTTCTAATCTGTTCCATTGATCCTCGGGTCTATTTCTTTGCCAGTATCATGTTGATTTTATCACTGTGGTTTTGTAGTACAGTTTCAAGTCAGGAATTGAGATGCCTCCTGCCTTGCCTTTATTGCCCAGAATTGCCCTTGCTATTCTAGGTTTCTTCTGGTTCCAAATGAATTTTAGGAGTGTTTTCTCTAGATCTGTGAGGTATGTCAATGGTATTTTGATTGAGATTGCATTAAATCTGTATAACAGTTTGGGGAGTATGGCCATTTTCACAGTGTTGGTTCTTCCTAGCCAAGAGCATGGAACATCTTTCCATTTTCTAATATCCTCTTCAATCTCCTTTTTTAGCATAGTATAATTTTCAGTATATAGGTCTTTTACATTTTTAGTTAGGTTGATTCCTAAGTACTTCATTTTTTTAGATGTTATTGTGAAGGGCGATATTTCCATAATTTCTCTCTCGGTGAGGTTCTTGTTTGCGTACAGGAATGCTATTGATTTTTGAGCACTGACTTTGTATCCGTCTACACTGCTGAATTTGTTTATTACCTCTAGTAGTCTTTTAATGGAGTTTTTGGGGTCTTCTATATAGAGTATCATGTCATCTGCAAAGAATGACAATTGAACTTCTTCCTTTCCTATCTTTATTCCTTTCATTTCTTTCTCTTGTCTGATTGCCCTGGCTAGTGTTTCCAGAACTATATTGAATAGGAGTGGTGATAGTGGACATCCTTGTCTTGTTCATGATTTTAAAGTGAAA
>PVJX010050215.1:0-10780 GCA_004027295.1 Dolichotis patagonum | reverse complement strand
AGTGTCACAAAAGTGACTAAAACAATACTCAACACCCCCTTATCTTTCCCTGTGAAGTATTTCTTAACTCTTAAGTGGGAGGCTAGAGGCTGGACGCGAAGTAGGGAGGTAACTGAGGGAAACAAAATCTGAAAATTCAGACTTAATATGGAATAAAATTTGTAGTAAATACCACTAGCTTGCTTGACACCTTGATGTCCCAGCCTTAAAGAACAGAGAGGGCCCAGTTCCCACACTGCCTAACACCCTCTACCAAAGCAAGTTAGATTACAATGATCTGCCTTTACCCTAGCTGCTTTTCACAAACAACAGTAAACTTAAGTGTTACAGAGCCTAAAAAAATACTATGAGTTCTACAGGTAATTATTGACAATTAGTTCCATATTAATCTTATCAAAAGCATTTAGATGTTTCTTGATAAAAAAAAAGTATGAGAATAGCTACCATTTTTGTTTTGTCTCTCTGACACATGGCCAGGTTCTGTGAATTTGAATGTCCCTAAATCTCATACCATATCTGTAAGTTAAATATCATTTATACCTGATTATATAACTAAAGTTTGCAGAAGCTATGATCACAAATATACACAGCTAAAGTGTTACTGGATTAATACTCAAACTTTGGACTGTTTATTTTTGGCAAACAATTTCCATGGGTGAAGCTAGTGTATAGTTTCATGGAGAATGTGGCAAGGGGATTAATAGAACAGAAAAATGTGCTAGGAACCATAAAAAAGAGGATAAGTTATCTTTTGTGAAGAATGGTTATTTTAGACATTTGTGGAAAATTCAAAAAGTTATAAATAGCATAAGGGTATCGCCTGAACTACTTATGGGAAAGATACATAATAAATAATATATTCAAATAAAATTTACTATGTGCTAATTATTTGCCTGATGCTGTTCTGTATTTTAGAAGACTAGCAATAAGAAAAATTGAAGAATTGCTTGGCCTGATGGAAACTAGACATTTTTTGAATGGATGATTAACAAATAAAAAATAAAAATAGAATTTAAGGAATCACAAGTATTACACTAATATTTATACTCAAGCAGACTCGATGGGATGAAAAAGTTTTTGGAATTTGTTCAAAATGAAGATGAAAGTTCTGTTAGTCACAGAGCATAGGGCCACGAAGATGCCAGCGAAGTTAATGATTTTCCTCCTGAAGTCTTGCCCTTTTTCTGACGTTACCAGAGTGGGAGGTAATCTGCTTGCTCATTGATTTGTCAAAGAATTATCATTTAGATACTGAATTGAATATGTACATTATTAAAATGAAGAGATCCAGTATATAATAATGTATTTCCTTCTCAGGTTATACAATTACGAGTTACTTGACAATTAATGAAGTAAAAGTCAACTTTAGGATAGAATTACGGAAGAAGAAAAAAAGAAAATGATCGTGAATGAATGAAATAACATACATGAGAACCCACAACAGCACTAAATCAATATAAGCAGCAATGTCTCCTAAGTCAGAAACCAAGTTAACAGCTAAGAAAAACGATGTGTATGTGACGTAAATATTACAGTATTATTTGCTCCATTGTGAGTTTGCTGGTAGAATCACACATCTGTGCCTGCTTAAGCCAGGAATGTATTGATCCCTAATTATACCCTGTGTAAACTGAGCCCTGTTTTTTTGACCAACGCAGTTTTCTCAACTGAAGGGTCCCAATTGCCACCTGCATTTCAGTTCAAACAGTTCAACAGATTTTTTTCTTCCAGTTCATGTACTGAAACTTCACAGTGCTAAAAACTTCATTTTATTCTGCATATTGCAAGTCACTTAAAGTAACTGAATATTTTAATACAACAGAAGTCACTCCACCAAAGAAAGTGGAGCAAAAATTATAAAACTATGATATGAATAAAATTTCTTTTCTCCTTTACTAAGACTTCTGACTCACACTGCCCTGAGCGTAGAATCGGTGTTGTCACGTAAGATTTATCCCACATCATGTTCCGTAATTTAAGTTGTCTGGAAGTTGTCATAGCAAAAAGATGAGTGGAATTTTGTTAGAAGTGAGAAATGTAATAAATGCGAGCCCTGAGATGTGTCTTCGACAGCACATTGATGGAGAAAACAAAAATGTTTTAATTTAGATACACTATAAAGTACTATAAATTACATGGCTAATTTATCTAAAGAAAAGTTACATCACATATAGCTTTAAGTTAATCAAGACACATTTATAATATGCTGCAGTATACGCATTTTAAAAAAAACCAAACTATCAAACACGGAAGCACGCACTCCACAGTTTTCAGTTTTATAACGGTGAAGCATGGCTTATGGAAATTATATTTTTTTTTAGTAAGCGATGCATCAATCTATAGTTGAAACAGTAATTGTAGACTGAAAATTCTGGATTTGTTTGAAATAAAATGCTTGTTAGTTTTTTGTTAAAGAATGAGCTGTAGTTGTGCTTTGTAACCGAATTAAAATTCTAAAGAATTTTTAAAAAGATATTGCAGTAGGATTTTGGACCCTATACTAAATCACAATCTCTCCCTCTCCATTCCTCCAACGTTGAATTTAAAATTTACTACATGAAATTGAGACACAGAAACTACAATGTAAAAGATCCACTCTTGACACTATTCAGCCTTTAAAGGACATGAAAGATCTTTAAAAACAGAATTTTGTCCTTGTCACCTTCAGATGTTGCAACAGTGTGATTTGGAAATGGGGCCTGCGGGGGAGTCACTGAGGTTATGTGAAGGTATAAGAATGGGACCCTAATCTCATAAGATGGATTTCTTTATAAGTATGGAAAGTGACACGAAGCCTTGTCTCACAGCATACGCTGAAGAAAGGCCATCCAGGACGCGGTGAGATGGACACCCTTGGCAAGCCACGGCAAGAGTTCTCACCAGAGAGCTTTAGAATCTTGATCTGGGACTTCCATTCTGGAGATCAATAAGCACATTGACTTCTGTAATTAATTCTCCCAGGCCTGGTATTTTGTGATGGCAGCCCAATCTACATAACACAACGAATTCCTTTACTACTGCCTGATTAACTTCTGTTATGTCAGTAAATGAAAAAAGTTAAAAATTATAGTAAAACAAATAGTATTCTGAAAATGGTAGGGGCAGCCTTAGACAGGGGAAGAGAGGAACTGCTCTGGTTTCTTTCTGTACAAACTATTTCCCATTATTGGGTATCGACATGGGTCTTTGTAGCAGAGTCTGGAGATTCTATAGTATAATGAAATCTATTCAGTGCTTCAGTTCTGTTTTCAAAACGTGTTTTACTATTTTGAACCACTGAAAAGGAAAACACGGGCAGTATCTTGGGAAGAAGGTGCAGTTGTTGCCAAGAGCATGAACCACCGTCGTTTTGGAGTTCAGCAGTGACAGCTTGAAGTCAGATTCTGAGCCTCCAATGAGAATTTTTCAAACTATGTGTGTGAAAGGCATATTGTTCATGCATGGATGGCCGTCATGCTCCATGCAGAAGTGGGGACAGTTTCATAATTTAGGAAACAAAAAGCTAGTATTTGTTGGAAAAATATGTCTATGTTTGTTTTTGTAAGCATTTTCAAGCAGGAAAAAAAATCAAAGATCGTTTGTGATTATTAAAGAATTCTATAAATGATACTAGATGCCAAGATGAAACCCCAAAACAAAAACCAAACAACAACAGCAACAGCAACCCACTAAACATAGCCCCTTTAATCAATGAAAAGTCATAAAACAAAAAAAAAAATAACAAAGACCATAAATGTTGACCTCATCAAAGTATTTTTAGGAGTGAGAAAACTGAAAAACCAAAATCTCAAGACTTATTAAAAATTCTAAGTTCTCTTTGAATAGAGTCTGAGTTCAAAGATGAAAAAAGTGAAGCAACTTCAAATTCTCTATCAGACTTTTCCCAGGAAAGAATATTAGACCTTAAAATTCTCTTCAATCACATACCATCAGAATAAGCAGGAGATTTCTTACCTTTTCCATTATTAAATTCAATCCATCTTCCACCTATTTTCTCTTTCTTGCCCTCTTTTTTCAGCTTTACCTGCAGTCCTCATCCTTCTCATGATAACTATTAAATACATCCACCTTTAACTCCTTCACTTCAGTTTCTTAATCATTTAAGAGCATTTTCCTGGTGATCACACAAATGATTAAGTGTTGTCGAACTGATTGTAAAATAGAGCTACGCAGTGCAAATCCCCGAGCAGGGTGCTGCTGGGTTTCAGGAACCAGAATGTAGTAAGTGAATGTACCTTGCTGTCTCTCATTCGTGTTCCCATAGGGTTCATTTCATGTAGACTGGGAAAATAAAGAAATTTTATTTATGCTTCCATAAGATAGGATACGTCAGGGTGTCTATCTAGATTACTAAAGTGTAATACCATTTAATGAAACTACTATTATAGGAAATATGTCCAAGTAGGTTGAGGATGAAATTAGGAGTTCATATAAGATACAAAGCTAAGTAACCAGAGGGCAGTCACTTTGAAGTGTGCTTGCGTGGTGAATCATACACCTCGTCTGCATTACTGGGAGAGCTGAACTTATCTTTATTCTCATTAGGTAAGTCCTGGGGGAAGATAGGCAGGTATGTCTTTGATATATTTTTTGAAACAATGATCATCAAGTGCCTTGTATACTACATTTGTAACCAAGAAATTTTCATCCTAGAAATATACCCTAATGCCTAGATAATATTTATCTTTAAGGAAACACACAGATACGAATGCAGTCAGTTTCATAGACACATGACCATTAGGCTGCAGCCTAATTAAAACCTTGGCTACGTTCCTCCAATTCACATTAAGAGTTTGTGCATCTGCCTCATGGGGAAAAGGCTTTAACAGAGCATCACCCTTTTGGCAGAGGGAACTTTTTCTCATTTGGGGTTTTCAGGCCTGCTGTCTCACTTAAGGGGGCAAATAAATTCCAAAGAAGCCTTGTAAAAGTGACAGCCCTCTCCTTCCACCAAGGACATTGAATCTTCCACCTTCTGCCTTGTACGTAATCTGCCCTCTTTTGTGTCTGTTTTTTTTTTCTCTCTCTCTCTCTCAATTCTAGGTTTTTAAGATTTCTCCATACTGTGGATACCCATATTATCACTCTGTGACATTGTCACTCTTTCTTTCTCATTGTTGAATTGTAGTATGAGTTTAAAAATGTACATCCATTCTACTCTCAATAGCGTGGAATACAATTCAGTTGGGGCTATTAAGAATAGTTCTACTACAAACATTCTAGTGCATCCTTTTCATGACAACGTTTTTCTTGGAAATATACCAAAACATTAAGCTGCAGAATCACAGAGTATGAAACTATTCAGTTTCAGTAGATACTACCAAATAATTTTCCAAAGTGATTTTACCCTCACTGACAATTAGGAGATTTGCAGTTTGCTTCACTTTGCCGTCATTGAATGTTTCATTGTCTTTTTCATTTTTGGCAACTGATGGTTTCAAATAGATTCACATTTCTCTGGCAGCTAATGAGGTTGGGTGTCTTTCCTATTTATTGGCCATTGGGCTGTTCTCTTTTTTTGTTCTCCTCTGTGAATTGATTGTTTAAATCCTCTGCTTTTCTCCCCAATTGGTCATCTGTCTTTTTCTTTTTCAAATGAGGAACTTGTTTTTGAAAGTATATTTATGTGTGTGTGCAAATACATGTACATGTACATATACATTGCATACAAACCTCATTGTATTATATACATACATATACACATATGAACAGCTATATGCAAATAATTTGAAGACTTTGGAACTTGATTTTCACTTTTTTCAATGCTACATTCTGATGAATAGCATTTAACATGACATACTTTATGATTTTAGATGAATATCTATGTTCTGATCAAGACATATTTTGCCAAAAAGAAGAAAAAATATTTTGCCTTCTTGAAGGTTACAAAGATGTTTTTACATTTTTGTTTAACTGCTGCCTTATTTTCTATGCCTAATCCATGAGTCCATTCGGAGTTGACTTTGTACTTAGCAGATGTGGTGAAACAATACAGTGAATTTTTAAACTTAAAAAAAAATTATTAACCCTCATAACTTCAGACACTTTTATTCCATCCTGCTTGCCTTTTGCAAGAACTCTTCTTTGGAGAGAATCTTTAGTTGCCCTCTGTGCCCTCCTGTCCTGCAATGATCCGAAAGACGATGAGGAAGAACCAGAAGTCACACGGTGACCAATCTGGTGGAAAAAGGCAGACGCAGAGCCTTCCTTTCTGTTGGGTGATGTTCAGCAGTGACACTTACCCCAAGATTTTACACCTCAAAAAGACACCAAATAAAGCTTTCAGATCTGCTTTAGAAGGTGGCAACAATGACGATATAACTTTTTGAAAAGAAGGGGAGTATAGTGGGGCCTCTTTTCCCACATTTAATTAGCTCTATGGTTCTGGAATAAATGTCTGTATTCATGTTTGTCACCCAATACAGAGTTTTCAAACAAAACCAAAGATTTGGACAAACACTTCTGTTTAAAAACTAAATTGTTCGCAAACAAAAGTGCTCCTTAGGTTAGGCATCATTGTATTTGGAGGGAGATTAATGACCAAATGTCTTTTAATATAACCATTTAATTTAAACATTCACCACGTATTGTCATCACTCCTTGTAGTTGTGATAAATGTTCAGAGTAATTGCTTTCAAGTAGAATCCAGTTGACGTAGCACCCTCTATGGTACACACTACAATATATACTTTTTTTATTCAGGAAGAAAGTATGTTTGAATCTATCAAATACTCCCAAATTGGTAATAATGATCAGTTTATTCTTTTCTCAAAAAAAATCTGCTTTACTAACTCTCACCTTATAAAACTTGTGAAGTATTCCTAAAGGACTTTCAACTTTACTTTTCTTTGGGATTGGTTGAGTATTGTGAATTATTTTTGGCATTCTAAAGTTGAACATAGGGATTTATATGAAATATTCTACTGGAATTTTTATTAAAATAGAATTTAATTTATAGTTTACTTTTGAGAAAATTAATGTTCCTTACAACCTTAAACCTAAGAACTCTAGAGAAGAGTACATCTCTGTTTACCAAGAACATCTCTGTTTACTAAATACATCTCTCTGTTTACTAAGAACATTTCATTCCTCTTAACACAATTTTAGGATTTTATTGTGTAAGGATGTGAAAGTTAAGATGCATGTCAACTTGATTAGTTAGTATGACTAGGAGTTAATAAAGCACACTTTTCATGAGTTTAAGTGGATAAGTGTGAATGTATTACTCAGTAAATCTTATTTCATAAAAATTATAAAAATTTGTAATATAAATATATCCAGGTTATACACTTACAATTATTTGATAATAATTTGCAATCATTTGCAGTGATTTTAATGCCAAATATTGCTAATTAATGTCTTATTTTATTTATTATTTTTCTAGTCACCTTATCAGTATGTTGAAATAACAAGCTTTTAGTTTATATATATATATATATATATATATATATCTGTATTTCATAGTTATTTTATATTTTAACAAGCTTTTCTCCCACTTACCTTTAGAATTTATTTTCTACTAAATTCTTTGGATTTCATTAGACCTTGTTTTAGAAATTTACAGTGAAAAGTTAAAGCATTGATTTTGTATTTTGCTTTTTTTAATACATACATTAAATATATATATTTCAAGAAATTGATTTAGTAGTATCCATATTGTGAAGTATGTTATAGCTTCATTGACTTTGCGTATAAAATATTACTTTTCACGTTGTGTTTTCAGTTCAATTGAAGAAATAAGAGTTTCTATGGAGTTTGTGGTTGTCTTGTTAATATCTTTAAAAGGAATCCTATCTTAATCCTTTTGTGGAAAGGATTTTTGAGGAAATCTGGCAAATTCCAAGCTGATGGCTTTATATTACAGAGAAATTCACAACTCGAAACACCGGAACATAGAATAAGATGGGAGTGTATTTGAATAGTCTGACTCTTTTTCAATGTATTGAGACTTTCTTTGTGGATCCACCTCTTTTATGTAGAAGAAAGCACATATATTTCTGTCTAAGACCAAAAGACTTCCAGTGTAGATATCAGAAGACAGATGAAAGAATAATGGAAGGGCGAAATCTCTCTTGGTGTCCTGATTCCTGATAAAGTTATTTAAGTAATTACACTCATAATTGCCCTGTGTCTTAGTCCTATCCTCTATGCAATTAACTCAGATTTCAATACCTCTGGAGCTTGTTCCATAAAGACTGTTTTCTATGTTTGTGAATTTCTCTGTAGTATAAAGATATCGACCTGGAATTTGCCAGATTTCCTCAAGTATTCTGGTCCATTAAATTCTTGTTTTCCTGTAATGCATCTTTATTTTTTTTAACATCCTTTGATCAAGAGAGTTGGGAAAGAAAAAGCAGGAAAATTGTGTTTCTCTCTCTCTCTCTCTTTCTCTCTCTCTCTCTATTTTGAACAACTTGGTAGATAACTCTAGGCAATGTTTCTGTTTTCTTCACCTAACAGAACTTTTTAAAACATATTATAAAAAAGCACTAGCTGAAGTATTAGAAATTGGCATTCTGTTAAGAAAATATTTTGAAATTAGTAATACTATTAAATTTTCTGTGTGTTTTACTATTATGTATCATTCTATTCCATTATGTCTCAGTCCAGCTACCAAACTGTCTAGTTACTTCTCTAGCCCATGTTGGCCTGAAGCATTGTGCAAGAAGCCAGCAGAGCCAGGTGACCGTGAAGACCATGTGAAGGTTACTATCCAAGTGCTTTGTGCCCAAAAAACTGGAAGAATGGGTAGAGGAGATAAAGTGCTGAATGAAGAACAGTGACATATTTCGATTTGATTTTTTTTGTGCCAAAAGCTTCATCAGTTTTCTTTTCATTGCTGGTTTCTTCTGATGCCCTCAAGTGAGAGAAAAGTCAACTCATCAGAAACTAGCATTCTTCTTCTGAATAGTTTCACAATTGTTATGGTACTTTTAAGGTTCAAATTTGAAAAGAGGAAAATTCTTAAGGAAGAAAAATAGTAGGTCAGGGTAAAGAATATCAGATTATAGCAAATACTCCCCAAGACTGGAAGATGAATACTTAGTCAAAAAGAAGAAAGTTGAACTTTATTGTCATAAATTCTCTTTGAAATATTTGTCTCTAATAGTAACTGGGAGTTTTATACTTGAGATAATCACCACATGAAATACATAAATCTGCTCAGCTTAGCAAAAGAGATCCTTCTCTTAAATCTTAAAGTGTGAGCTCTTCAGTTTCTTAAACTTGCTCATAAGTTTTTCTTATTAATCAAAATCCAATTTATGTTTATGTCTTGTAAAGAAAATTATCTATTATCATCATTATAATGTGAATTTAATGTAGGCTTCACAGGAGCTATTGTTACGGTCATCTGTAAGTATTTGAGGCACAACATTTATTGATTTTCATTACACTGGCCTGTGGCTACTCAAGTCTGTGTCATTTTTGCCCATTTTGTTGTAGTCGGGACATTCAAGGGAACACAGTTAATCCAGGACACATAATCTATAGGATTATTTTATAATATTCACCCAAAGAGTCAAATGAAGAAGAGCACGAGAGACCTGTCCAAGCACTAGAGACACAAAGAACCCAGCTTAGGGCCTACACCCCATGGCAATGTCCTGCATGTGCAGCTGAAGTCCTAGAGCCGATGTCAAAGTCTCATAGAAGTCTCTATCAAGGATCTGCACTGGGAAGGCCCAAAGGCCAGTGGTGAAAGCTAGAAAGTCTGCACCATTGGGATGAAGGATCTGGGCCAGCAGGCTAAGGGATCTGCCCTGGAGCAAAGACGTGATCCTCCAGGTGAGGACCAGAGCTCTCCTGAGAAGAACCACAGACATCCTCAGTGACAGCGAGGACCTGAGCTCCTCCGAGGATGATAGCCGCTGAGTTCATATCAGCAAAGCCAGAGTGACGAGCTTCTCCAGGAGAATCAACAGCGCAGCATCTTCCTCTCTAATTCTCCTTCTATGCTGTTGGTATCGATCCTCAGCTGGGCCTTCCACCCCTAGCACCATGCTGACTCAGTTCATGTTACAAGTTGCCCATTAGTTAATCCATCATGATTTCCAGCTGGCTCAATGGTAGGTGATCTACATGGGCACAACTTGAACCTGAGGTACAAGACACTGAATTTCCTCTCCGGTACACCACCAAGGAAACAGAAGTCAATTGGAATTGATCTTGCAATTTATCAAAAATGAACTACAGAGAGACATCACACGGAAAAGCGTATAACAGACCACATTCTCCTGGCATTGGCCCAGTTTTGGCTAAGAGACAGGCCGAATGAGATCTGTTTGTCAAGTTTGCATAATGTTGACAAATGTGAACCAGATTAACTAATGAGATGGAGGAAATTTACTTCAACAGAGCAATAAATGGTTTTTCCAGTAGAGTTTATTTTCCCTATTGCCAGGTTCTTTTGTAAATGGTCCTTTGTCTGAGACCATCTTCATGCTGGGGGAATTCTGGCATGTTTATCAGATGCCACCTTGTTTGGCTAGCCATCTTTTGTTTCTTTTCACAAAAATTGTCTTTTCTGTCATGAAGGAATTTGAAATGCATTTTGTAACCTATATAATAATGCCTTAAAACACGTCCAAATAGCAAGCTGAAGTAAAAAAAAAATAGCTTTTCCATTCAAAAAGGCCAGTGAGTGTTGAAAAACTATATAGTTGATAATTCCTGGTCGTTACTCCATTTCTGGGATGATGGCTTACCAACCCAACTACCAGTTCCATAGCCTATTTAAAAAGGGACTGAATGAACAGTCAGGAAGAGAAAATGCAAAGCT
>PVJX010050214.1:0-10766 GCA_004027295.1 Dolichotis patagonum | reverse complement strand
TAAGGGATTGTGAAAGTAGGGGAGGGTGGACACAGAAAACAGAAACGGCAGTAAGGAAGATGGACTATTACCTACAATAAGTTCACATACACGCTGCACTTAATTTCCTGGAAAAGCGCTTTTTCAACTTAGGCTGGAATTTAAGAAGCTATAGAATCCCTTAGTTACAGATGAATTTGGTGTAAAAGCTTTTCTTTTGCTTTCCATGACATCTATTATAACTACAACTACAGTATATATTCCTGATAAAGTCTATTGTTTTGATTAGTTTCTCTCAAGGTAGGAATACTTTAAGACAGCTAAAAATTACTGATTTTACCAGCTGCTTAATCCGAGTATCATGCAGTTTGATCAGCTGCAAATTGATGTTACATAAACTCTGTTGCAAAT
The DNA here is from genome assembly GCA_004027295.1 of Dolichotis patagonum. Classification (NCBI taxonomy): domain Eukaryota; kingdom Metazoa; phylum Chordata; class Mammalia; order Rodentia; family Caviidae; genus Dolichotis; species Dolichotis patagonum. The sequence goes on along the minus strand of PVJX010050214.1, from coordinate 10,376 downwards.
TTTTAAAATAGTACATGTTTTCCTAAATACTAGTATTATTTTAAATAGACAATTTTAAATAAACCCAATCTATATTTTGATTAAATTATAGATTATCTGTAACTTGAAATAATCAAATTGTTCCAGATTAAAGGAGCTGACTGTGTTCAATCTTCTCATCTTTAAATTAGGTGACCTTTAGGGATAGAGATTTAGCTCAGTGGCAGAGCACTGGTCTAACAAGCACGAGGTCCTGGGTTCCATCAACACTGCCAAAAAAAAAAAAAGGAGTAGGTAACCTTTTGCACACTTAACAGGTGATCATTTTGGAGGCTGCATGTTACATCTGAACTTAAACACAAAAGATAGGTTCAGTAGAAACATATTTGGCACTATTAATATTGTCTCAAGATTAGTCATTTGCACAATATAGTCAAGCAGTTAATAGGAAATTCAGAACTAATTCTTTTTTTTGTATCCTTTCTTCTTTAAATGTATAATCTCTAGTCCTAAGTAATTCATAAAATTAACTGATAAGAACTGTTGGCCAACACTCAATGTTCATTAAATTGGATTTTAGATTAGTGTTCTGTATCTCTTCTTTCTGATGCTTTCTGAATTGTTACCACTTCTCACTGAACTACTGGAATAAGAATTAAACAAAGTAGAATCATTTCACTGGTTAATCAACAAAAATTGTTTAGGAAATAACACAGTACATGCTCTAAAATGAACTAAGACTAATAAATAACCAAGGAAGAACAAAAAAAAAAAAAATGCTACCTTAAAAGCAAGTAGAAATCATGATACCACAGAAAAGCTTGGAACTAGCCCAGTCTCTCAGAATACTTTTCCCAGGATATACAAAGTAGGAATGATCAGGTTATGAAACACACCCAAGTGGTAATCAGTGAGCTTTTATTTCACAGTGTCTACTAATGCCAGTAAATCTCCTCCATCATGGACACAGTTATGATCTATGAGCCAGAAACACTGTCATTAGACAAGAGAGCGTTCAAAGACTATATGACAATATTCACTTTTTAAAATCAGAAACTAAAAAACCACTTTGTAGTATCCAAAATAAAAGAAGTCTAGATATATTTAAGAAGTACATTAGGCCAAGTATGGTGGTTCACACTTGAAATCCAAGACCCTAGAGGCCAGTGCAGGAGGATCTAAAGTTCAAGACTAGCCTGGGTAATTTACCAAGACACTGTCTCAAAACAAAAGGGCTAAGGACGTAGCTCAGTAATACAGGACTTGAATAGCATTCACGAGGCTCTGGGTTTGATTACTGGCATCACCAAAGGAAAAAGAAAATCAAGCCCAGTCTGCCACCTTGAGAGACACTCCAAAATTTAAAAAGAAAAAAAAAAAAAACATTTTTAAAGGCTTGGGGGTAGCCCAGTGCAGAGGCCCTGGGTTTAATCTCCAGTAACACCACACACACACACAGATGAACAAAAGAAAGGATTTTAAATTAGAAAAAAAATCAAGGCAAAACTGCCAAATGAAACATATAACCTCAGGTGAATCTTTGGCTTTTTTTTTTGTTTTTGGTACCAGGGATTGAACTCACGACCACGTGCTTGCCAGGCAGGTGCTTAAGCCACTGAGCTAAATCCCCAGCCCACCTCAGGTGAATCTTTAAAAGATAAAGAAGTGTTTAGGAGTAAAGCCCATCTATGCTACTTCAAATGTATCCAAAAGAAATACTGCTGATGCACTCACAGAAAGTGTGACAAACCACTAATCTCTCTGTGAAGATATTATAGGTCCATCATATAAATCTTTCAAATTATCTGAGGTTTGGAAATGTTCAAAATAAAAAGTTGGGGAATAATGTTTAAAATCATCACAGTATTTAAATACTAGACCAGGTACCTGGGAGAAAACAAAAGAAAATTATATGTAAGACATCTGTCTCTTATTTCCACAAGTTAAGTTTTCAAAAACATTATCCAGTCAAGTGACACTCAGGAAGCTGAGGCAGAATGGAGAGGTGAGTTTGAGGCCACGCTGGGCTACATAGTGAGACACTGTCTTAAGAAAAGGAAAAAAAACACAGGTGTGATGGTGCAAGCCTATAATTCCAGCGTTCTGGAGATTGAGGCAGGAGGATCTTGGAGAGTTCAAGATCAGCTTGGGATACAAAATGAGTTCAAGGCCAGCTCAAACTGCACAGCAAGACTCTGTCTCAAAAAAACAAAACCTCAATGCAACCCAAACAATATCCAACACAGAATCCCAAAACTGCCAGGCACTAGAGTAGACAAAACTATATCATAGTAGAAAAGAGAAGAAATGACGGAGTTCAGAAAAATATACAAGGGAAAGAGAACAATGTTATTATCAAATACTTGAGTATCTCCTGTAGGCTATATACATTGCCAGGAAACAGGTAAACACTTGTGAACAAGACAAAACTCAGTCTCAAGCAGCTTGAGATATAGCAATTAAAAATGAGATTAGGCCAGATGTGGTGGTGCATTTTTATAATCCCAGTGCTCTGGGAGGCTGAGGCAGAAAAATAGAAAGTTCAAAAAGAGTCTGGGCAAGTTAGGATCCAGTATTCTAGTGGTCAAGTAGCCTCATCATTTAGCAAGACCCAACCACAAAATGAAAAATAAAACCAGTCAGGGATGTAGCTCTGGGCAAACATCCTAGGTTCAATCCCCAGTACCACCAGACCAAAACAAAAACAAAGATGCTGGGCATATGGCCAATGGAACTACCAAACTCTCTTGGCCAAGACCAAGGAGATGAAGAGTAAAGCCAGTATGGGGTGTCTTCAAGAAGGAAAGAATAGTCATTGTCAGTTGCCAAAGACCTGTAGGTTAAAAAGGTAGATCATACTTGAGGATATCACAGAATCTTCATTTAGAGAGCATCAATGAGATTGGCCGGGGAGCTACAATGCAGATAGCTGTGAAGACAGTGGTCATAGTAGTAATATAACAACTGTTTATCATTTGATACTTTTAATTCAGCAGCACAATCAGCTTAGTAGAATGGATTTCATAATACATCTAAGAGAATTTATTTTTTTAAAAGACCTAAGAATATATCTCCAACTCAACACTAAACCGTGGTCATTCTATCTTCCTAAATTCCATACAGTATTCCTCACCTTGTTTTTTAAGTATGCCTTGTATAACTGGGGTCTTTGAATGCAGAAAATAAAAATGAAAGTGTTTCTCAGGCAGAATAAACATAAACTGGACTCGTAGTAAATTACTTCGTACAAGTTTTATTATTTGCTCTTTGAAAGCTGTAAATGTGTACTTTATAATTCCTATAAACAAACTTGAAAGCCCGGTGAGGGCAAAAACCTAAAAAACCCTGGCTGGCTGGGTGTCATGGTGCACACCTGTAATCCTAGCACTTTGGAAGGCGAGGCAGGAGGATTGCCACCAAATTTGAGGCCAGCCTGGGCTACTTAGTAAGTTCAAGGGCAATCTGAACTCCATAGCCAAGACCTTGTCTAAACAAACAGACAAACAAACAACACTTAGGCAAAAAGATATATTTATCTCTTATTTACCTTATACAGATCTTTTTTTCTTTTTTCTTGGTCCTGAGAATTGAGCTTAGGACCTCATGCATGCTAGGTAAGTGCTCTACCCTGAGCTACACACCACCCCTTTTAGAGTCTATTTTGAGGTAAGAGCTAAATTACCCAGGCCAGACCAAACTCATTATCCTCCTGCATCAGCCTCCCCAGTAACTGGGATTACAGGTATATGCCACCATGTCCAGCTACATCTAAATATTCTGTAAGGAATTACACAAAGTGACTGATTATGCACAAGTTACTAGTTTTGGAATGTCTTACACACAAACATGTGTCAGATTATTTACACCTAGAAACTTTATTTCAAATTAAGTTTAATAAGCAACTATTGTAGGCTGGGTGGGGGTACTACATGTCAGTAATCCCAGCATTTGGGAGGCTGAGGCAAGATAACCTTAAATTCAGGGCCTGCCTGCATGACAGTGAGTTCAAGACTGAACTAAACTACAACGGAAAACCTCGTCCCAAAAATAAAAATTGTTATAACCTTTTTAATAAAAGTTTAGGTAAAACTTAGTCTTATAAACTAAAAATAACTGTAAAAGACTAAAAATATTTTATGAAATTAGTGTACTACTGTCCTAACCTTTGTCTTTCCAACACACACAAATTACAGTGTTTAGAAAACACACTCAAATGTTTATTATCAAAAGTTCTGATTATTGTGGGGAGGAGTCACCAAGGAGTCATAGTAGAGTGATTTCAACTCATGAAATATAAAGATTTTTGTATGTATTATGTAAAGAACACACATCAATTCATATTAGTAATAGAAGATAGCTTCTTTTTTATTGCAGTACTGGGAATTGGACCCAGGATCTTTGCACTAAACTCTATCTTCACCTCTTTATTAATATTTTATTTTGACACAGGATCTTAGTAAGTCCATAAATTGACCAGGATGGGTTTGAACTGTCAGCCTGCCTTACCCTCCCAGAATACTGAAATTATAGGCACGCACCATCATACTCAGCTTAGAAGACATCTTAATGGTTATCTTAACATTTATGTGTTCTCAATGCTACAGAAGTAGCAATGTTAAACAATTTCTTAAAAATGAGTATATTAAAACCACTCACAAGGGTCAGATACATAGTTTAGTGGCACAGTGCATGCCTGGCAAGCACAAGGTCCTGAGTTTGATTCCCAGTTCCAAAACAAAAACCACTCACCTTCCCCAATTTTCTCTATTTTGGTGTAGTCTTCCATACTTATTCAACAGGTATGACAGATGCTGAAACAACAGAAAAAACTGATTTGATGAGATGCCACTAACTCAAGAGTAGTTTTAAGAACCAGAAACACTACATACAAAGCATTTTCCAGTGTCTTCTGCAATACACAGTATGTATTCCATAAATATTAGTTATTACATTAAAACAACATTTACAAGGGTAAAGACTCCTTCAATGAGGCTTTCTGACCCTTATTAGCTCCTAAAACATTTGTATATTCAATACAGTGTATAGCGCTTAGCAACTTTGAAATACTCTTAAATTCACACTTTTTTTTCTCCCCAAAGAATGCTTTTTTTTTTTTTTTGTAAATGTGTGACAAAGTCATACCCAAATATTTCAAAAATGTTATTGGAATTTGCACTGCTTCATACTTTTCAAAAGAAACTTTAAAAGTCATTAGAAGGATGTGTTGATTGTTAAATCTTTAAAAATAAAAATATTTAAATACTGTATTTACATTTGAGTTTTGATCTGTTTTTTTGCAGTCACACAGACAAAACATATTCAAGACTTTCAAAAGTGCAAATGCTACTAAGCACCTCAGAAGAATGAAATTTTCAATTCCACAGATAAAATTCTAATTATATCGTATAAAATGTTAGGAACCAAGTTTAAAAAAAAAAAAACCCACACTTGAATCACAAACAATGATTAAAGAAAAAAAAATTAACAACCAGACATTCGAAAGAATTCCTAGGCTGGGTAAGTTTGCCGAGTCCAAAGATAATTACCTTGACTTTTTCAGTCACTTATCACTGTTATAAAAGCAGTGTTAAGTCACTGAGTCAAGTCACTGGAGCCCCGGGGCGGTCTCTACCCCAACAGCCGCGGAATGTGAAACAACCAGGTCTGCATCTCAGTTCCCAAAGACCTCTGGGTCTTCAAGGAGCGCAAGACGTGCACACTGGTTAACTTCAGTATTCAAGAAACGACTCAAGAAACGAGAGACAAATGTTCCTCTCGGCCTTTCTTAGCCTTTCTGCTTCCCGCTAACCCTACAGTGCCCCAAAAGCAAGAAGGAAGGAAAGGAGTCCCCAGGTTCTCCGACTCTGCGCCCTGCCAAAGCGTTCCCAGTTCGAAGCTCCGGGTGGGCACAGGGACAAGGCCCAGCGCGGAGGCCGAGGAGGCGCCGGCCCCGGACCCGGGTCTCAGGAAAGCAAGGTGGCCTCGCCCGACCAAGTGAATATTGATTTCCACCCCGCGTGGGAGAGAGGGCCGAGGCCGAGCAGCACTCCGCAGGCCTCGGCGTGGTGGAACCCAGGGCTTCCGAGCGCCCTTTCGGGCTGGTCGGAGGCCTCTCCCTAGAGGAGCGACCAGGCCCCAGATTCACTCAGGCCAGGCAGCCTCCGGCTCGCTAGACGCTCTGGAGCCAGGCCCCGGCCGCGTCCCAGCGAAGGTCCTGCAGTCCAGCCCGGCCTCCGGAAAGCCATGCGCTTCTCAACGCTCGGCCGAGCGGACGCCCCCCAAGCCCGACCCGGAGCCCAGCAACTCTGCCCAGGTATCGTCCCGCGGCGGGCCGCGGGAGTAGCTACCTCAAGCTACCTCACCGGCGTCTCTCCTCACAAGACCGCCCAGTACCAGCCTTTGAAGTCAAGTGCAAGCAGTTTCAAACTCACCGCGCTAAACTCACCAGCTAAAGCTGTGACCCACCAATCAGATAATTCGTAGACTTTCAAAGGAGCCAATTAGAGCCCTGCTACGCTTGGGCGGGGCTTCCTGTGTGGTCGGAGCGCGAAAGAAAGAGGAAACGGCGGCTAGAGAAAAAACAGGAAGGCGGGCGCAAACAGAATCTGAGGTGTTTTATTTCAGAGACTGTCGTCCTACTGTTTCTAGTCATCCAGAAGTTACTGATTGCTCTGTCTTTGTTTTTAATATTTTTTGGCCAGTAGTGGCTCAGTTAAAATGTATTGCCCTCCAATAGCTCATCACAAAAGTGATATTGCACCTAAACTGAGATTCTATTATCTTTTGTAATACTTAAGAAGTATATTTGAGTAACCTTAATAAAGTAGTAGGAGTTAATGGGAAAATGAAAGACATTCTCAAAAATGTAAAGAAACATTTCCAATTCTATATATGCAATTGTATATATATAGATGTACTTTGTTTTTTACTTTAAATTTTTACTTATTGAAAAATTAACAATTAAAAGTATTTTAAATTTTAAAACACTTTCACATTAGAAATTTTAGAATTTTCCAGAAAAAAAATCCTTATAAACACAAAAATTCATCTGGGCACAATGCTACACACCTGTAATCCCAGCTACTGGAGAGGCTGAGGCAAGAGGATCACAAGATCAAGGTCAGGCTGAGCAACTTAACTGACACCCTGTTTAAAAATAAAAACAAATTTTAAAAGAGAAAAGAGGGCCAAGGATGTAGTCATCTCAGTGGTAAAGCACTGCTGGATTCAATCCCCAGTACCACCAAGACAGAGAGACAAATAGAGAGGGAGGATCTAAATTATGCTTAAATCATTTTTAATCCAGCGTTAAAAGTTCTCTCATTGTTCTCCATCATACTTTAAGAGCAATTGCTGCACTTCAACATCATTGTGAAATCTTTAAGAAAATAAAGCAGTAAAACAGAGTTGGGGTAATAAGAATCCACTTAGCATGAATTTCTCTTTGCCTTGAATTTAGATGGCAAATAGAGCAGAGTGATAACCACACTTTTACAAACGAATCTTAAAACACCTAGTTTAGGATAAAGAATGAAACTTGTTAATTGCTTCCATTTAGATGTTTAATGCCTTTCTACACATCGAACCACATTCGTCATCTGATCCTATATGAGTACTTAGCCTAGACAAATTTTGTTCCTATGTGATAGTGTCAGGATGTTTGGAATTCATGATGTCAGTGGTAGGAGTTTGAGACTTCCTGCCTGACCCAACATTTTTTTTTCCTCAGCCCCTAGCCACTGGAGAATCAAACCTAGGGCCTCCTGCAAGAGGCAAGTGCTGTACCACTGAGCGGCACTCCCAGCCCCCTGTTAACTTTTACAATCTAAAATTCACTTTTTAAATGAAAACTGACTGCCCCAGACAACTGCTATAGAGAATGTAGGGTCTTCTCTGCTAACCAAGGACACTGATTTCAATGACTATATATATATGTATATATATATATGTATATATATGTATATATATATATATACATATATATATGAGACTGTAAAAACAGCAAGTAAATCATTATATCCCTTTTACATTCAATATAAAGATCACATTTTTCACAGCAGCAATGCTAGATTTTTACATTTAACCCAGTTATCTTTCTTTTAAAGTTTCAGGGGTTTCTGTAAATTTATACTATCATATTAACGACTGTGGTTTGTTCCACTCTGGGCACCTTCTATTCAGTGTCTCTAAAATATAACCGTGCTCCTGGTTCTAGAGACTGAGAACCATGGAATAGCCCTGTACAGAGGCAGAGACCTATATTTAAGCTTCATTAGACTCATTATCTATCTCACTCTTAAATTCATGGCATTTTTATAGCTATTTGGAGCAAGTAGAAATGGACAGAATGTTGAAATTATCAGGGTAGTGTTATAATTAAGCCTTTGAGATTTTTTTTTTTTTTTTTTTTTTGCGGTACTGGGGATCGAACTCACGACCTCACACTTTCCAAGCAGGCGCTTATGCCACTGAGCTAAATCCCCAGCCCAGCCTTTGAGATTTTAAAAAATTATGTTTGTGGATTCTTGTGTCTTTTAAATTTTATCACAATAATGCTTATGCCTAAGGTAGGCTTTTCTGCCAGAATAAAAACCATGTAGTAAGAAGTAATTTTTAAGCCTTTATGTTTATAAAGTCAGCCCCATGAACAAAGGCAATTGGTTATGAATAGTTCTTTCATCAGCAAGCTAAGAAATTAATATAAAGGCTCATTTTCTAATAGTATCAAACAATAAAGTTCTAATTTAATTCAATAAACATGGCATGATATCAGCTTGAAATTTCACATTATGAAATATTCTAGTTCATTTTTTAAAGTTTACTATATTTGACAGATTTTAAACAGTGAAACTATAATAACATCCTCTTCCTACTACGGTGATATGGAGCGTAAGTTGCTCATTCCTCAAAGAAGAGTCAGGCACTGCAGAGTCTTGGGGAGCCCAAGGGCCTCCTTGTGAGTGTCAGTGATCTGGTTGTGTGTGTTCTGCACATTATATTATACCAGTGATGTGCTGCTGTAGCATTACAACCGCATGATGCAAATCTTGAAAGAAAATTAATCTGTGTCAGTTGCACAGTTGAGTGTCTTCTGTTTGACATTATTTGAGGACCACTAAAGGCATGAGATGAGTGACTCTCTGTCCTCTATGGAATGGGAGAAACAATGGAGATTAAAAAATATAACAATTGATTATGCTTCTGTTATGCTAATAATCTTCCTTCAACTGGTGTTTCTGAACCAAGTGCTGAGGAGTAGGGAGATGGCATCTCAGATGGGGCACACAGAGAAAGATATCATCTGCTGTTTCTACAATATTTGATGGCTCTGCTGAACCTTTCCTATGTTTCAGGCACATTAATAATAATAATAATAATAATAATAATAATAATGGCACAAACAAGAATAAAAGCCAAAGCTGTCTTCAGGTAAGGTACTGATCTAAGTAAAGGTCACATGGGCTACATCACTTTATGATTTAAAACACACACACACACACAAGCAAGCAGGGACCAGGCATGGTTGCACATGCCTATAATGCCGACATCCTGGGAGGCTGAGGCATGAGGACAGAAATTAATATGGGCCCAGCTTGGGCAATTTAGGGATTTAATAAGACCCTGTCTTGAAATTTAAAAAGCATTAACGATAATGGAAGAGAGTGTGTTAAACACACTGGCAAAAGGAACATTATATGCAATGGCACAATGTCAAAGGTACCTGGCTTCTTTGGAACTTGCAAAGAGCTTGTTGAAGCTGAGCAAAGGACACATTTGAAATAATTCTTGAAATATGAGCACAACTTTATCAGGTAGAAATGGAAGAAGAAAGTTGCAAGGTGCAGGTGATCAGGTATGTTTTATTCTAGCTAGAAAGGAAAAACCCAGGGTAAGTTCAGAGAACATCAGCAGTGGCATTGGCTGGAGGGAGTAAAGGAATTAATGAATTGGACTGATTTTTATAAAGCGCTCAGTAAGTCCCCTTGGGGTAGTTGAACCAGCAGCACGGCAAGGAGCCTACGCCCAAGGAGTTGATAAGATTAGGAGTACAGGGAGCAGGAAGGCCAGTTAAAAGGCAGTTTTCTTTAGGGGTTGCTCTCTTGACATCCCTCCCGCCTTCTTTCTCTTCCTCCTCCTCCTCCTTTTTTTTTTTGTTTATTATTATTATTTTTTTATTTAAAAGAGAATAAAACAAAAAGGGGCAGTACAGAGCAGATGAGAAGAGGACAACATAGGCAACACAGTACTTTACATTAAGTCAACTGGACATCAACAGTATCTAACGCCATATCTCTTACTCTGCTATAGTTGAGCATAGTTTCAATTACAATAATATCAAACATAACACAATAGTATAAAGCCATGCATATAGTGAAAGAATTCCAGGGCTTTCTGAA
>PVJX010050213.1:0-10888 GCA_004027295.1 Dolichotis patagonum | reverse complement strand
AAGCAAAGCCCATTAGTATCATGGCAGACTTCTCAGCACAAACCCCCACATCAACATGAGCTTGTAGTGAAGTATTTCAATCCCTGAAAGAAAACAACATTCAACCCAAATTGGTGTACCCTGTAAAACTTTCTTTGAAAACTAACAGAGAAATAAGATACTTCCATGACAAAGAACCACTGAAAAAATTCATGTCCACCAAACCAACATTCTTCTAAGCTGCATATGAGACATTCCATAAAATAGACCATATATTAGCCCATAGAACATCTTTAAGTAAATGCAAAGAGATTGAAATTATCCCATCCACATTATCTGACCATAGGGCATTGAAATTGGAAATGAATGGCAAAACACTGCAAAACCTACATAAACACCTGGAAGTTAAATAACAACCTCCTAAATAATCAATGGGTTACAGATGATATTAAAGAAGAAATTAAACAATACCTACAATTCAGTGAAAATGCAGATACAACATACTGAAACATATGGGACACAGTGAAATTACAAATTCATGCAATAAGGAATAAAAAGATGAAATTATTACAGAATCCATGGAATTTCAGAAGATCATGAATACCTACTCTGAAAATCTTTACTCACATATGGTGGGAAACACAGGTGAAATGGACAGATTTCTAGAAAGATATGAACTACCAAAGCTCAATTAAAAAGATATAACAATTTTGAATAACACAATATCAGCTACTGAAATTGAAAATGTGATTAAAACTTACCAACAAAGCAATGCCCAGACCTTGCTGGATTCACTTCTGAATTCTATAAGAAATTTAAATATTTAGTGCCAATACTCCTCAAAATCTTCAATGAAATTGAAAGGTAAAGAATTCTTCCTAACTCATTCCTGGAGGCAAGTACAACTCTGATACCAAAACCAGAGAAAAACCCAACCAAAAAGGAGAACTATAGGCCAATCTCTCTAAAGAACATTGATGCAAAAATTCTCAGTAAAATACTGACAAATAGAATGCAGCAAATCATCAAGAAGATTATACATCAGGACCAAGTGGGATTTATGCCAGGAAGGCAGGGATGGTTTAACATATGCAAATCAATAAATGTAATACACCACATCAACAGAGTTAAGGACAAAAATCTTATGATCATTTCAAAAGACACTGTAAAAGCTTTCAAGAAAGTCCAACACTTGATAAAAGTTCTGCAGAAACTTGGAACAGATGGTATCTATCTCAATCTGATAAAAGCCATCTATGACAAATCAATAGCAAATAGTATTCTAAATGGACAAAAACTGATAGCTTTCACTCTAAAATCAGGAACAATACAATGATGTCCACCACCACCACTCCTATTCAATATAGTTCTGTAATCATTATCCAGAGTAATTAGACAAGAGAGAGAAATAAAAGGAAAAAGGATAGGAAAAGAAGAAGTTAAATGACCATTATTTACAGATGGTATGATACTCTACATAGAAAACCCCCAAAAGCTCCATTAAAAGACTACTAGAGGTAATAAACAAATTCAGCAGCATAGATGGACACAAAGTCAGCACTCAAAAATCAATAGCATTCCTGTACACAAACAACAAACTCATTGAGAGAGAAATTATGGAAATATTGCCTTTCACAATAGCATCTAAAAAAATGAAATACTTGCCAGGGGTTTAGCTCAGCGGTGTAAATGCCTGCTTGGCAAATGCAAGGTCATGAGTTCAATCACCAGTACCAAAAAGGGGGGGAGGGATTTAGCTCAGCAGCATAAGCACCTGACTTGCAAGTGCGCAGTCAGGAGTTCAATCTCTGGTACTGATAAAAAAAATGAAATACTTAGGAATCAACCTAACCAAGGAAACAAAAGACCTAAGTGCTGAAAATTATGCTACACTAAAAAAAGGAGATTGAAGAGGATATTAGAAAATGGAAAGATATTCCTTGCTTTTGGTTAAGAAGAACCACCATTGTGAAAATGGCCATACTCTCAAAACTGTTATACAGATTTAATGAAATCCTGATCAAAATACCATTAATATACCTTAATTATCTAGAGAAAACATTCATAAAATTCATTTGGAAACAGATGAGACCTGGAATAGCAAAGGCAATCCTAGGCAACAAAGGCAAGACAGGAGGCATCACAATCACCAACTTAAAATTATGCTACAAAGCTACAGTAATAAAATCAGCATGGTACTAGCAACAAAACAGACCTGAGAATCAATGGAACAGATTAGAAGATGCAGACACAACTACAAAGACACTCATCTACCTTATCTTTGACAAAGGGGTCAAACATGATCACTGGAAGAAAGATAGCCTCTTTAATAAATGGTGCTGGGAAAATTGGCTTTCTACATGCTGATGACCGAAACTAGACAGACACATGTATATCACCATGCACTAAACTAAAGTCAAAATGGATCAAAGATCTAAATATTAAAATAGAAACACTAAATCTAGTAGAGGACAAATTAGGTAGAAATCTTGAAGACATTGGGTAGGTAAAGTGTTCATGAACAAAATGCAAACTGCACAGGAAGTACTTCAAAGAATCAACAACTAGGATCTCTTCTTATTAAAAAGTTTGTGTACTTCAAAAGAAATCACAAACAAAGTGAAAAGAAAAGTCACAGAATGGGAAAGAATTTTAGCCAGCTGTCCCTCAGACAAAGGACTTATATCTAGAATATATAAAGAACTGAAAAACATCAGGCCCCCAAAGTTCAAAGACCCACTCCAAAAATGGGCATCTGAGATGAACACACTCTTCTCAGATGATAAAATACAAATGGCAAATAAATACATGAGGACATGTTTAGCATCACTGGTCATTCAAGAAATGCAAATTAAAACAACACTGAGATTCCATCTCACTTCAGAAAGAATGGCTGCCCTCAAGAAATCAACTGATAACAAATGTTGGCAGGGCAGTGGGGAAAAAGGAACACTTATTCACTGTTGGTGGGAGTGTAGACTGGTGCAACCACTGTGGAAATCAGTGTGGAGGTTTCTCAGAAAGCTAGGAATAGAAGTCACATTCAATCTAGCTATTGCCCTGTGGGTATTTTCCCAGAAAAAATTGAAAATGTCATGCCATGGTGACATGTGTGCACCCATGTTTATGGCAGTACAATTTGTAATAGTTAAATCTTGGAAACAATCCAAATGCACACACATCAGCTGCAAAATGGATAAAAATGATGTGATATTTTTATACAATGGAATAATAGTTATAAAAAAGGATAATCATGAGGCTTCTATAGGTAAATGGAGGCAACTTGAGACCATATTAATAAGTGAAATAAATCAAACTCACATTTATAAATATAGTCTCCATAGTATGAAAAATAATAAAAAATAAAAACTGAAAGTAGTAAGACCCAAAATGTACAACAGATACTGTAATAATGAAAGAGAAAGAAAGCACTCAAAAAGAAAGAATGACTGAGATAGGGAAAGGAGAAAATGAAGAAAGGTAAAGATTATATGCATGTAGGTTTACATATATAACCATGTGTGTATATGTATGCAAGATAGATAACTATACTACCAGTCTATGTTAGTTCATCAAAAAGAAAACTTTGTGTTCTCACTGTTTGTTTGATCATTTTTTGTGCCTAGATCTTGTAACCTGAACAATTAGTTCTAAGATAATAATATGCAATATATTAACTCATGTTAATTTCCTACTATTTTTTGGAAATTCTTTAACATTTCTATATCTTTTTTTTTTTGCTCTTTTGCTTTTTAAAATTAAAAAAAAAATTCTCAAATGCAGTATGTTGGGAGAAGCAATACAAGTCCTGACCTAACCTCCAAGCCCTGTGTACTGTTAGCTATGCTACCTGCTTGGCCACACCTGGATCTTCCCTTTCCTCTCCAAATGATTATCCCATTTGCAATGTTTTCCCTATCTAATGATCCAGACTCTACTAAATCTCCTGCATGTAACCAATGTCTACAGGCATCACTCTGTTAGCAATACAAACTCTTCAGATCCTAGTCATAACCACTGAATGTGAATCTGCATTTCTGTAAGATCTCTATGAATTTTTATACACCGAGGCTTCAGAAGCAAAATTCTATGTCTCCTCCCATAGAGGTCCTTTGTCTTATTGTTCCTTTGCCTCTTCCTTGGACATTTCCTAGTAAAGTTTCTCATTATATTTTATCTTAAACTGGCATACCTAGAGATATTTCTAGAATTTGAATTATAATTTTACCTGTGGTAACTTGCAGTCAGATCCTGAGGTGAATTCAAAATTTTGTCCTTATTAAGTTTGTATTTTGATTAGCTTGAACAAAGCCATACAAATTAGAACACTCAGAACAGCATATTTTATGTATAAAGCTTTCCTAAATCCATCAGAAATGTCACATGGGTTAGAAAATAGTGAATACAGTATAATATCAATTGCTTAATCTAGCACAGCCTAGAATGACTTGATGTTTATGATTTCAAAGTCTGTAATACCCTGTGGGCCAAACTGAGGTTTTTTTGTAGATTGTCCAAATCTATAATGCCCAGTAGAATAAAGGGCAAGGATTCTAAAGGGAATCTTTGGGCTTTCCTGGGGAATTTAGTCTCCCAGTCCTTTCTCTTTTGGCAAGAGCACAGTTTTAAAAGTGGTTGACTCATGTTTTGATAGACAAATTCATACATACAGCATGTTTTCAGCTTGGGAAATGAAGCCTCTAAAATGAATCAGTGTGCCAAGAATTTCTACCTATATTTTTATCTCTCCTGTGCTATAATTATATTTTTCTACTTTATAAAGCTTAACATTTTTAAAGAATCACCATAGTTTCTTTCAAGGTATGGGTAAAAGATAAATGATTTATACACTATTAATTATTCTTTATGGAGTAAAGTAAAATTTCTGCTTATTTTATAACAAGCTAAGTTTAGGTTTAAGGATGTCAAAACAGACAAATGGAAATGGAAAACTATTAAGGATTATCTGTGTACTCTATTTTCAAGATAAAAGGCTGGATGAATAAAATAGCTACCTATAAGATTGCATCTGTTTGGGAACTAGTACAGATAAGGTTAGTCATCTATTTTTTAAATCCTTTGAAGTTTGCAGGGCTGCAACAAACTGGACACTGCTGTATCACTTAACATTAGAAAGTATTATAAAACTGTCCCACTTTGGCATTGTCCATTTCCAACACTTTGTCTGCAAGGCAGCCCACCCTGTCTACAAATTTCTGTGGCTCAGGAAGAACTGTTCTTCTTCCATGACCATTTGCCAGCCATTTTGACTTTTATGTTACGTGTAATCCCTACAATAACTGTGATAAAATAACTTTTAAATACATAAACAACTGTTAGATACTACTAGTATACTATGAATACTTAATTTGTTAGAAAATTTGTTTGTTTGTTTGTTTGTTTGTAAGACAGGGTTCCACTATGTAGTTCAGGCTGGCCTAAAACTCATTATGTAGCCCAGGCTGTTATGAAACTCCCAGTGATATTCTTGTTTCAACTGAGTTCTGGGATTATAGATGTGCACCAATACACATGGTTGTTAGAAAAATTTAAAATCAAATCTCTCTTTCATATATAAATTCCACAGGAAATTAAACTTAGAATTTTTAGGAAGAGTAAAGAATTGAGTTTAAAATTAACTATAGGGTTAAAATACATAATTATCCCCAAGCTTCTTCACCTTTCATTTCTGTTTCAATCTTTCTCTGATACTTCTACCTTTTCTCTGGTTTGTCTTTTCTATAGTTACCCAGATATGTCCTTTCCATTCTGTTCTAATTTCTTTTCTTTTTGTTCTCTTCCCAACAAAATTTTCTGTCCCACCTCTCCTGTCCTTTTTCTCTTCTCCTTCCCTTTTCTTCTAATTATAATGGAACAGTCATTAAGAATTTTTTATAAACAAATCTATTTTGATTTATAAATATGCCAGCTGTTCTTTCTTCAGGGCACTTGCAGGGCTCACTCTTTGCCATTTCTTTCCTATTTACTTCTTGTTATTTTCTGTTCTTGATCCTATACTCAAATGTAATATGCTCTCATTGAAGCCAAGAAAATTGTCTAGTTTTTATAATTAGTGATTTCTGTTCATCCATCATCACACTATAACATTTGTTTTAGGCTTTTTTACTGTATTTCACCATGTCCTTCTTTGGAATATTTCCTCTCTTTATGTCCACTTTATTCAACTTTCAAATTTTCTTTCTGATTCTCTGATTTCTCTTGTCTGTCTTTTGTTTGAGAATGGACTCCAGGCGCAAAAGGAAATTAATTCCTTGCGTGTATTTTTGGCACTTACATAGAAGACTAGGCAGATTGAAAGAACATGCTGTAAAAATTATCAGGAACAGAATAAAAGCAACTAGTCAATGGCCAAAATTTTTTCTCAATACCAGCTCAGTGAAGGCTGCCATGATGACTGGGGAAAGTTGGGATGTCAAAGCTATCAATTCCATTGTCTGGTGCAATACATGTTTGCTGAAGTCTAAATATTCCTACTTTGGTTTCAATTCCAAAATCCCCTTTGGTCCTTGTTCCTTTGTTTCCTGCTCTCCACATTCCAAATCTATGATGGATTGATTCAACTTGTCAAGCCTAGATTAAATCACCTCACTGGAGATTCAACAGTGTTAAGAACTTGAGTTTCTAGTTTTTGAGAAACTGAGTCTCCATTTTCAGTGTTTATGTAGAAGGAAAGGGAATAAACTGTTGTCTACCTAGAAATTGCACACACAAATTTATAAACTGTTTAATAGAACTTGTAAGTTTATTTCCTATCTACCATTGTTTTACTTTTGGCATAATTTTCTAGGTATAGGTTATCCTTAGCTATGCTTTTAATTATCCCAATGCCTCCCATACTATTGTGTTTGTAAATAATAGAGTTGAGCTACTAATTGCATCTCATCTGGATTTTCAAATGATGTTTCTTCCACATAACTACCAAAGAATTTGGAGTCTCATTCTCATTTTAATTCATTATGCAATTCTACTTCTTTTATTGACCACTCTTTGTACCCCTAATATTTCATGAAATCCTACTGGCTCTACATTCATTTTGAGTCAATTTTTTTGGCCCACTTACCACGCTTAATGCCTTAACATGAAGTAGCCACTTTACATGCATATGAATCATGCATAGTATTTTACAAATACGTATTTCAATATACATATTGTTTAGCTACTGAATCTATTTCTATAGAAATCTCTCACATTCTGTGAATTAGTAATAAAGCTCCCCCCAAGCAATCAAGATGCAATCTGATTTAACATCCCTAGACAATGAGAAGAACTTCCTGATTATTATCTTAGAATCCTGTTTCCACTCATTGCACCCTCTACTGTATTGTCTATAATAACTATTTAAAAGCTATCTCACCAGCCATTATGTCTTAAGAGGTTATAGTGCATGGCTATTGCAAGAGACTAAAGTTTAAGGTCTTTCGCATGCCTTTCAATTTATTTAATATTCTTGGATCTTTTCCTTGAACCTGAATCCACTTGTCAATTTCAGAATCTTTCTAGTGTTCATATAAATTTAACATATACTTAGAACAGTTCTTCATTATACCTCTATTTATTTCTGAAATTTCAGTAAACTCAAATAATTGTTTCATTTCCTCAGTTTTCTCCAAATGGTTTCTAGTAATTATAGTTCAGTAAGTTAAAATCAAAAGAAGTCATTGTTATAAGTGTATGATTTTATTTGAAGTCTCCAAAAATTTTCACCTTGTAAATACTTCAACAGATTACTTTCTTTTCATTTCATTTCTAGGGACATCCATTGACAACATGGAAAATAAAACTACAGCATTGCTGACAGAGTTTGTTCTCACAGGGCTCCCATATCAACTGGAATGGCAGATTCCCCTGTTCCTGGTGTTCTTCACAATGTACTTCACTACGATTGTGGGAAACCTTGGGCTCATTGCTCTCATCTGGAATGACCCTCATCTTCACATACCCATGTACTTGTTTCTCGGGAATTTAGCATTTGTGGATACTTGGTTATCATCCACTGTGACACCAAAGATGCTGGTAAATTTGGTAGCTAAGAGCAAATTGATATCACTCTCTGAGTGCATGATACAATTTTTTTCCTTTGCAACCAGTGCCACAATAGAATGTTTTCTCTTGGCAGTAATGGCTTATGATCGCTATGTTGCCATATGCAAGCCTTTACTTTATCCAGTTATTATGACCAATAGACTATGCATCCGTCTATTAGTTTTATCATTTGTAGGTGGCTTTCTTAATTCTTTAATTCATGAAGGATTTTTATTCAGATTAACCTTCTGTAATTCCAATGTAATACATCACTTTTATTGTGACATTATACCATTGTTAAAAATTTCTTGTACAGATCCTTCCATTCATTATCTAATGCTTTTCATTTTAGCAGGTTCAATTCAATTATTCACAATTGTGACTGTTATTGTCTCCTATACATTTGTTCTCTTTACAGTTTTAAAAAAGAAGTCTCTCAAAGGCACAAGGAAAGCTTTCTCCACCTGTGGATCTCATCTTCTATCTGTGTCTTTATATTACGGTAGTCTTGTCTTCATGTATATGCATCCTGCATCTTCACAAGCAGATGATCAAGATATGATGGACTCATTGTTTTACACAGTCATAATTCCTGTGTTAAATCCAGTCATCTATAGCCTGAGAAATAAGAAAATAATAGATTCTCTAAAAAAAGCATTAAGAGGAAATGTTTAGATTTTATACTACAATATATTTTCCTTAAAATAGTTAAAAAGTCACACAAGTTAGGTTTGGTTAACTTTTGGTACATGTTATCTTAGTCTGCAATTACAACAGTCATAGTTTAAGTTATTAGTATCTGATAAAATACATTAAAGATTTGTACTGACTTATTCAGGATCATATAAGGAAATTTAATTAGGTGTTTAAACTATGATAATTAAAAGAGGAAAACAAAGACATTTTGCAGACTCCTTCATTCTTTTATGTGATTTTTACAAATGAATATAGTGCTAAGACTGTGTACGTCCTCTGATCATGACTTAAGTATGGTGTCTGCAATATTAATGCAAGAATATAGGTTGGAGATTTATATCATGCCTACTCCATAACAGTAGCAGGTTTGTGTTTGAACACAGGCAAATTTCATGAATTCTATTGTCCATTGAAAGGCCATTTATTCTCCTTGATCAGGAAATTGTGAATTTCACTTTTGTAAGAATTCTACTTATATATCACACTGAGAAATAAACAGAAATGGGGAAGAGAAATAAATAATAGAGAAAATTATAAATTAGGGGCAACAACAAATAATTAGAGGAGGCCCGGGGATTTAGCTCAGCAACATAAGCACCTGCTTGGCAAGTGTGAGGTTGTGAGTTCAATCCCCAGTACAAAAAAAGAAATTAGGGTATACTGTTAGTTCAGTGTGTTCCAATGAGTAAGAAGAGAAAAAATTGTCTTTACCTGACTATTAAGGATCTTTGGTTTCCAAGGATATGTTTTTTATGTTGTTGGTTAATCTTAAAAGCTTCATTAGCTCAAAAAGGTAACAGTTTACATCAAAGATTAAATTTTGTGGGTCTAGACAAGGAAAATGACAGAATAGAAAGGAAATTGTCTCAACCTTCTAGGACTTAAAAAATTAAACTAGTAAAATACAGAAATTCATTAAATTTAAAGGTTGTGATGTTGGAACTTAGGGCGCTGAGCCAACCAGCAACTAGCCTGCTGCCCTGGTAAGTGACTGTGGTCTGGCAAGCCGCGGCCACCCCAGGGCGGGGAAATAAGAAGCAACAGCGTTTCCTGAGTTCTGCATCATGTTGGAATTTAGGGTGCTGAGCCAACCAGCCTGTTGCCTACCGGGGTGCGGGCTTAGAATCAAACATACCACATCATCCCCCCTCCCCCTGTTAACAATTGGGATCCAGGGATCTGGGTATCTCTTAGGAGGTGACCATATTTTGTACAGCAAGTGGGGGCAGTTTCCTTCTACTATATCTGAAGGCAGATATATTTATCACTGTTTTGCTTTCTCCTGATTAATGGTGTTGCTCTATTCAATACTCTATGTTGATGTGTTCTATAATGTTGTGTATTTCTTTTGATTTTGCTGTACCTAGTAGAAGAACAACTATTGTGAAGACAACGAGATATACAATGTTGCCTATTACTGTTGTCCTGGTGACCTGCTGTGATGTTCTGTGCCAGTTTCACCGCACTGTCTCAATTGGCTTTATTCCATCCTGTTTTGTTGTATATTACTACCTCCAAGTTAATAAAAATTAAATAAAAATAAAATAAGACAACATGAGAAAATAAGGTAACAAAATACCTCCAAAAACTCCCAACTCCACCAAAGCTGATCCATGTGACATGAATGACGAGAAACTCAAAAACAAAACAACAGAATTACATAAGGTGATTAAAAAGGAAGTAACAACAACAAAACAGATCAATAAGGTACTGAGAAAGCTGAAACATAATATAACTAAACAGATAATGTACTTAAAAAGCAAAAAGAGGAAAAGAAAATGCTCTAAAGGATATAACTGCATGTATGCTTAAGTGTGTGGGATTGATAACCATATTACCAGGTTTTTGTTGGAACGTTGAACAGAACTGTTTGCAGCCTCACTGTTTGTTCACTTTGTACGCCTTAATTTTGTAACATGAACAACTATTCCTAAGACGACAATATGTAATTTATCAACTAGGGATTTCTTGCTGGTTTTTTTGAAATTCTGTATTATTTCTACCCTTTTTTCTGTATTGCTTTTTTTTCTCTTTAAATAAAATTTTTTTAAAAAGGTTGTGGACTATGGACTTTCCAATGACAAACTTTATTTAGCTTTGTATTACAAAAGTTAAAACAATGTTACTATGATAAGATCTCAAACTGTGGAGTGGGGAGTTGGAGAGCGCA
>PVJX010050212.1:0-10753 GCA_004027295.1 Dolichotis patagonum | reverse complement strand
GTAGCCATCTTTATTGGGGGCCCCGGAGATTGAAGCTTTTTTTCCTGCCATGTTTGTAATGGGTAAACAGTACAACTGGTTTGAGATGGAAAATAGCAACCACGGGTGAATGGATCACGGCTTAACACAGATCCACCAAGGCCCTTCATACAATTGACATGATAGATAAGCAGGTCAAAAGTCACTCTAGAAATCAAACTTTTCTTTATTACTCTATTTAAAATAGCACCATCCTCATTTTCTTCTGGATCCCTTATCCCCTTTATTTTTACCTGGCACTATTTTAGTGAGAACAATTTTGCACGCAGAACATCAGCAGCAAGGATGTCAGGGGCGTGCCTAGTCCAGCTTCCTAAACATTGAAAACTGTACCAAAAGAGGAAGAGACGGATGCTGAGAGCCAGTCTGCTGTGTCCACCACAATTTTTGTTTGCAAGCAAGACGAAATGTATCACCCAAATATGGAAAGCTCCAAGAATGTCAAGCTCAAGGTTCTTCCTCAAATTCCTCTGTAAAATGAGGTGATCGACAAAATCATTCAATTCATATTAAAATTAATTGGAAAATATATATATATATAGAAAGTCATATGCCTGCTAAAAATCGGTTGACAATAACGAAAACAATAACAAGAAATCTCAAAGACCATTTCCAAACATTTTCACAATCAACACTCCTGGGAAAAGATGAAAATAAAAATACCTGTGTATGCAAATTGGTGGAGATCAGTTTTATATTTTCCCCCTCAAACCTGATAATTATATCCATTTATGCTGTTCCTATCCAGTATGCCCTTTTACAGTATTTAGGGGAAATATTTTTATATATTCTGCAAATATTGTTATCTTTTGCATTTCTTCTATTTAGATACTGTGGAATCAGAGCGATCATTTGTTTCAATGAAAGTCTCACAGCCCATAGAAGGGAAAACCTGAATTCTAACCACATGCTTTTGATTTCATGCTTTTTCTAGTACCTTACATAGTCATATATAGTTAAAAGCCTGTTACTCTAATGACAGTCAAAATATTGAAAAACCCTGTAACCTCCTCCAACTTTTGATATTCCTGAGTTCCACTGACCCTCTCTTTTTTATCCACTTTGGCTCTAGAGTTGCTGTCCTTTTATCTATGTGAAAAGGACCTGCTAGCAACATCTCTCCGTCTTCATCTAGATAAAATATACACTTCTTGTATGATTGACAATTGCTGAGCATCACTAATTTTTGTAAGGATAAAAACAAATATATAAGGCCGGGGATGTAGCTCAGCGGTGCAGCACCTGCCTGGCCAATGCGAGGCCCTGAGTTCGGTTCCCGGTACCAAAAAGGAAAATAGTTCAAAATAAGACCAAAAAAGACGCTAAAGAATATATATATATATATATATATATATATATATATATATATATATTCTAACTATACCTTTTCACAATTTCCAAACATAAAGAAGTTGAAACAAATAACACAGTAAATGCCCATGTATGGTATAAGTCACTTCTTGGTGATCGGTGGTATCTGGAAAAACTTATCTCTTTGAAACTAGAAGGCAAACATTGATGACACTGACCAGGAAGAGGTGAGGAGTCAGCAGTAAGATCTATGACAATTCACAAAAGTGGGGACTGGGGTTGTAGCTCAGCAGCATAGCATCTGCCTGGCAAGTGCAAGGCCCTGAGTTCAATTCTCAGGAGAGAGAGAGAGAGAGAGAGAGAGCGCCAGAGAGAGCAAGAGAGCAAGAAAGAGAGAGGGAGAGAGGAAGAGAAGATAATGCACGGAAGGAAATAAAGGGCAAGAGACCTCTTCCATGGCAAATATAAATGAGTGTCCTTGCTAGCTTCTAAACAGTCAGCCCCTCTGGCTGCCCTCGGCCAGCCTGTTGGAGGACCACCACCCCACCAAAGAAGGGTTCAGCCTTGTTTACATAAACACACAAGGCCAGCGGAACTTCAAGGAACCAAACATAGATCAGAATCACTATCACAGGTGGTTACTGCCCCCAACTCTGGCCAGTCCCTCTCTATGGGCTGGAATTGTGCCCCCATAGAGGATTAAGCACCTGTTACTCTGTGGTAACATGGCCACTTTCAGAAAGGACAGATGTTTTCTTTTTTTTTTCTCTCTCTCTCTCTCTCCCATTATTGTTTACTCATGTCAATTATATCTGTCATGTATTAGCAAAAGGAAAAGTCAAAAAGAATAAGTGTAGTATTTTTCTGTCTTTGAATTTGATCTCTAGATTTTTACAACCTTCAAAAAATAATAAATCAAATGAGTTGGATATCTTTGATTCTTCCTGTTTCATAAATGTGGAAATTAAGCCATGGAGACAAACAAGATTCTTTTCAAGTGCTGCTGAAATAATCATAGAAATAGATCATGAATTATGTCACAAAGAAAGTTCTAGACTCCAAAATATCAGTCACATGCAAGTCATGTACTTTAGCATTATACATCATAATTCAAAAATTTTAAAAAAGATAACTTCCAAGAGTCCTATATATTTGGAACCTAAAAAAACAACTCTTAAACTCTTGAGTTAAAAAAAGTGGCATAAATCTAACAGTGTATGAAGAAAGAAAAATTTACACTTAGAAAAGCCTGACATATCATTTTGACTGTGATCAAGGTAAAACATCACCAGTAACAAGCCATGTAGATATTAATGCTCCAAGATAATGTGACAAGAAGAACATGTCACCATCATAATATCCTTCCCCCAAATTTTATCCTCAGTATTTTCATTAGAAAACATCAGGCAAACCCAAACTGACAGACATCCTACAAAATATTGGGCATTATTCAAACATCTGAAGGTAACAAAGGACAAGAAAAAAACTGAGAAGCTGTCACTGACAGGATACCAAGAGAATAGGTGGAAACTAAGGAAATAGGATAATAAAGAAAGAAGGAGAATGAAAAGGAAGGTTAGAGGAAAAAAGAAAAAAATCAAAATTGTAAAGGTTCTGACCACAGGAAGGAAGGAATTAACACTTCTAGGAATAAATTCTTATTCCCCATTTCATCCAGGCCAATTTCTTGATATGTAGCATAGAATCCCATAAAACCTCCATTCCTCATTCCACTCCTCCCCAAAAAGATAAAGACAGAATACAAAGACATCTATCCCTGTAACTGCAAACCCTAAAATTGTACATACAGCCACAGTGTTGCCTTTTTCTGTATAACTTCTGGTAAAAGTATTATGCTGTAGACTCCATTCCATCACTGATACTAATTATTATTTTACTAACTTACAAATTCTGATGATTCCTTAATTCTATCCCTAATTTTCATCTTAGATTAATTATTGCTTATTGTAAAAACTCTGGGACTATTTACAAAACCTAAGTTGCAAACCTTTTGAATGAAACATATTATTATACAAATCATCATGTCCTAATTTAATTCTTCAAAAATTTTAGAAGTTTGAAGTATAATGCTATAAGACCTTAGTGATTGATAATATTAAGATTACTATAGTTTGTTCTTAAGTTGTTAGTGTTTATTAAATGCTAGGGTCTGCTAAGGAAAATATACTGAAAGGAAAGTGTGGTCTTTCTATCAAGGAAGCAAACATAAACAAGGAAACAAATTAAAGAAATAATTACAAATTGTTATAATAAAAGAAGTGTTTGATTAAAAAGAAAAACAAAAAAACTGAGCTTCTGGAGTTAAGGAGCTGATTTTGGTTGAGTCTTCTTCTTGGGGTTTTTTGAGGTTTTTGTTTATTTGGTTTGATTTTGATTTTGCAGTGCTGGCGACCAAACCCAAGCCTTTCACACTGAGCTACATCCCCGCCTTTTTATTTTTTATTTTGAGACAAGATCTAAGAGCTCAAATTTGTGATCCTCCTACCTCGACCCCACAGTGTTGAGATTATAGGCCTGTGCCACCACAGCCAGTCTTATAATTTTTTTCTTTAGAAAGACTGTGGTAGCCGGGGATTTAGCTCAGTGGCTTAAGCGCCTGCCTGGCAAGCGTGAGGTCATGAGTTCAATCCCCAGTGCCAAAAAAAAAAAAAGACTGTGGTAATTATGAAACTGTACTGCATACATTTAAAAAGTGGATATAAAACCAATTGCTGGTGGAACATGCCTGTAACCCCTGTGCTTGGGAGGCTTAGGCAAAAGGATCCCCACAAGTTTGAGGTCAGCCTGGGCTACATAGTAAGTTCAATACCAGTCTGAACTATATAGTGAGACCTTGTCTCAAAAAAAAAAAAAAATTAAGACATTGGCCACAATGAAATCTAATATTTTGTAAAATTAATATATGCTAATAAAAATACATTAAAATAATTTAAGACATGAAGACACTTAAATATATTAGCATATGCTAAAATAAATTCTAATTTGTATGGCATTTATAAAAAGAGAAAAACAAGTTGTGGTTTTGTGTATAGTTCCCATTCCCTCCTCTCAAAGAAAAAAATATACTAAGCCATGTGAGATTAATATTTGCTGGGCACTGGTTTTAAGCAGTAATTTATGTGATTCTTTATATAAGGGACATCATATGAATTAATACATTGTGACTTCCTAGTATTATTTTGCATAGGATGCTAAATGACATTTTTAATGTTAACCCAATGTAAAGCTCAAGACAATACAGTCCAGGTACTAACTTTCTGGTGATAGAATTAAAATCAATGACAGAAAAGACCTAGGAAATGGATGCCCTAGCCCCTCTCAGCCTCTCAGTAACAATCAGACTTAAGTATTCAAATTGTAGTAGCTAAATTCTCTGCTCAATATCTCCTGGCTTGCCAACATGGAGTACTGATAGAAGAAAAATCAATGTGCTTTATATATCAGATGTAAAGGAGACTGACTAATTTCATGGCAACCAGTTTGGTAGCTAACCTTCCATTCTATGTCAAGCCAAATAACATAGAAACAGGCTACACAGAACCAAGGGAATGCGCCAAGATGTTGCTTAGTGAAGCACAAAAGGTTTGAACCTGTTGGGAGTATGGCCAAGTATTTGGAAACCACAGAATTCAGTATCATAAAACATGTATTCTTTTGACACCCCTCACACGAAACCCTGAATATTGCTATAATCGATTGGTCATGCTGACCACAAAAGACCTTCACCACGAACCCTACTGAGAATACAATTCCAACTAGAATTACATCATTATGGTTCTGCTGGAATGACTGATCAGTGAATGTACAAAGTAGTTGAATGAACTAAGTTTTTACTAGGGTTATTTAATGAAGTCCATTTGAAAATTAGACAATGACTGCTAAATACAATGGGTTTTGTTTCAGCATAATTGGTGCTAAGCTGTTCTTGCTGATAACAATCCACCAAAAGGTTCAGCTGCATCTTAATAAAGCAAATCCAACCATTAGCTCACAAAGGGTTGCTTCCTTCCTGCTATTTGTGCTGATAAGAGGGTATGCATCCAATGTACACACACTAGCTGTACAGAAAGCCTAGCTTCTGAACAAAGAGTGGATACTAATGTTAAAGCAGGGACTGTGTTTCATCATATTACAAAAGGAAATAAGCCATTAAAATCACTAATTACTGATGGATTCATTATGTGTCTTCTACCCAGATAATGGGGAATGATGCTAGAATTCTTGGAGTACCAACTGACCGGAGATGTGATATATGCTGAAATATCCTTTTCTCCACCCAAGGAGCCCTCCCACTTACCAGTAGAGATAGCTCAACTTCTTTGGGTGGAGAAAAGACAGCAAGAGTTATGGTGTATGGCTTTTGTGAATTGTTCCTAATAACCTAAGGACATCTGGTGTACAAAAATAAAAACTTGAAACTTTAGAATGGTTTGCTTTCTCGCTAATCAAATTTCCCCGTGAGGTTGACATTGATCCTGATCATTGAATTTGTTTCGGTTCTCATCCAATTTGTTTTGCAAACAGAATGGTGGAAACAATTAATTTCATAAACCAAGTACCACTGCACTGTCTTTTCTTGGGGGCAAAGAATTAATTCTCCATGTGTTGTCTCTACTCAAATCACCTAATGCTACGCACACAGCATGTGCTTAGTAAATGTTTCACTAACACAACTGTCTTATTGATTTCATTTTGTACACACTGCCCATTATGGTACCTTGTAGTAGGTATCAAAAATTATAGGTCAAATGGATGAGTACAAATCCGGTGTATTAAAGCCAGACTTATGTTTGGTCCCCGTTAATGTATGTTCAGACTGTGAGAGAGACAAAATTCCCATCAATTTATTTTTTGTGGCTAATTCTATAAGGATTATGTTTCATTGCTATAAAATTTTGCTCTGAGTCATAGTACTTGAATATTTTAATATTCTTGGAACTTCTGTTTCCTAACTACTCTTTGTGTGTGTGTGTGTGCATGTGTGTGTGTGTGTGTGTGCTCTCATCTGACTCATATCATTAAATATTATCTAAAAGTTTTAAAACTCTCCAATATTCAACTTTGGCCTCATGTGTTCAGTTGGATATTTGATATCTCCACTTAGACTCAAACAGACCCACCCCTCAACTTCATCCTTCCAACCTCAGACTCCCAGATCTTCTTGCCCACCAGCTGGTTCAACCTCAGTAAATAGTCCCATCCATCTAGGCAGTCCAGGCTACAGAAGTCATTCCTGATTCCTCTGTATGCCTCAAGGCTTCTGTTCACCCATCAATAAATTCTATTAGTAATCCTCAACAGTATATCCCAACCCATCTGCATCTCTCCATTCCACATACCACGGCTCTCATCTGAATCACTATTACTTCTTACTTGGCTTCCAAATCTTCCTCCTTCTTTTCATTCAGGTGACATTTTAAACATCACCCCTATGGAAAGGCCCTCCCTGAACACACAACCTAAACTTGCTTCCTAGGTGACCATACTATGTCTCACTCTGTTTCTTAGTGTTCATTATTACTAATTGGTTTTCTTCTTTAATTAGATTTGGGGAAATACATTTTTCTTTTTTTCTCCATTAAAATGTGTATTCATAGGAGCAGGGAGCTTGGCTGTCTTGTTTGCTGTTTACAGTGTCTACAATAGGCATATAATAGGTGCTCAACAGATACTTCATGAATTAAGAAATCAGTGAATCAATTAACACAGAAAACAGAGAGAATGAAGGACAATACAAGCTTTTACATAGAGTAACTTACTCATGGAGACCCACTTTAAACTCCCCAATTTCCTTCAATGACTCTCAGCTTCTCTCTCTCTCACACTCTTCTGTCCCTCCCTGTCTTTGTTTGGTTTGGTACTGGAAACCGAATTCAGGGCCTTCTGTGTATCAGGAAAGCACTCTACATTCCCAGCCCTTTTTATTTTACTTCGAGATGGGGCCTCACTGAGTTATTTAAACTCATCTCAGACTTCCAGTTGTCCTGTGTTAGCCTTAGCCCCTCCATGCCCAGTTATTCATCCTAAAATTTAGCTAATAAACAATGAACACTTCCTATATACAAGAAACTGTAGATATTTTAAAGCATATGCTCTCATCTAATTGCATTCAATCATTGCAGAACTTCATAAAATAGGTACAAGAAACTAAATGGCAAAGTCAGGAGCCAAACAAAAGTCAGTCTTATCTCAAATCTGTCTTTCCCACCCTATTACCACTATGCTCCTCTCAGACTGGCCAAGTTCCTTAGGGACACTCACCCCGGGAGGGGAAGGCCGGGTAGACTGAGCTGCACCTTGGAGCTCCATGGCTGTGTGCTGGAAAGTCACTGTATCTGTGATGTTTGCTTTGAGAGCACATAGTGATCAAAACTTGGTTGTACAAGACCTTCCTTCTCATGACATACACCCTAAAAGCAAAGTAAGACATTACCCAGAAGAGCATTTCCTAAGTCTGTTAATTATTACATGTCTGAGCGTTCTGCTGAACCTACACAATGTCTACCACGCCTTCTAAGATTCATGGTGGAATTCTAACGATTAAGTAAGCTCATGCAGATGATACTTCTTTGAAGAAAATAAAAGATATTGCACAGGATAGAAATGGCCCCTGACTTCACAAAAGTAAAAAAACAAGTCCCAGGGATGTGAAGTGGTTTGTGATTTGAGCTCTTTTAGAATGAAATTATGCTTTTTTACCAAATTCAGTTCTCAGTCTGAAACTCAGTGGCAGTCTTTCCAGTCAGTTGGCCTGGGTGAATAACACACGATTTCACACTTTCAAAATGATGCTAGGTTTACAGTGTTGACGTGCACATAGTTTTTCCAGACCACTGTAGTTTACTTCCTTCAGAGCTTTCAAAGTTATCAACCTCCCACATAATAAGTAATGGCTATCATTTCACTGTATGTTACCAGGAAAAACCAAATTACTACACAGTATATTCTTGATAAATGATGTCTGCAAAAAGTCATGTCATAGATAAAACTGTAACACATAGCACAGCAGAACAAGATGGCCCCGCTGGTGGATATTCTTATGAATACTTTTTTACCTAGTGGCTCTCAACAGAAATCCATGGCATTTGGAAATATGTAAATATGTTTATGGTTGTCATAATGATGAGGTAGAGCCAGGCATTTGGTGTCTGGAGAATGAAGTCTCTAAATGGTAATAAAAGATTGTGTCACCCAAAATTCTAAGATCTACCCTTAACACCAGCAAAATGACTATAAGCATCTGCCCACTAGAGGTAACTTCTATAACTTATACATTTTTGGGGTCTGTGCCTAGACCCCCAACCCCCCAAATGGGTGCACAATGAAGGTTCAAAGAATGAGACACACGGCCTGGTCTCTAGGGCTGCAGAAGGAGTGAGATCCTTAGCAGAGCTCATAACTCTGCTAGCTGGCCAACCAACTGAAGCTAGGCAGCCCATGTTTAATCAGAACAAGCAAGGAGTTGAGTGGACAATGGAGGAAACCTGAACAGGATCTAGGGAGGGGTTCAAGGACCCCTCAGAACAACAGAGGATGCTAATTGAGGAAAACTATCCAAAAAGTCTCTAGGTGGCCTCAGCTGCGGTCTATCTTGCTCCCTAAGATGTCTCCTCATTCTCAGTTCAATCATGCCCAGGCCACACCACAGCCCTGCATGTGTATTCAGCTTCAACGCTCTCCAACAATACATGAAGCACTTGTTTTGATTTGAACTTTTCTTAGCCTTTTTGTGATGTTATAACAAAATACAATAATCAGACTGGCTTATAAACAACATATATTTATTTTTCCCAATTCTAGAGGGCAGAAGGTCCAAGATCAAGGTAAAACTCTTGAGAATATCCTCTTCTATTTCATCCTGGCTCTGCTCCTCTTTCTTATATCTCTTAGTTCTCCCTGGGTTTTTGTCTGAATTCCTTTCACACATATCACCGCATGTTTCCCTGCTTATCAGCAATGGACTAAAGTCCACTTAGCTACTGCTGCGTAACAAACTACCCCAAACATTACTGCCCAACATAATACAGCTTCACAGGCTTGGAATAGAATCAGGGATTGGCTGAGCAGTTCTTTGCTTTGTGGTGTTGATTAGGGTTACTGTATGGTATTTACCTGTTACTCTGGGTTTTTTCTTAAATTTACCTTCTCAGCAGAGCCGGTGAAAGGCTGGGCTTGGCAAACTGCTCTCCTCCACATCCTCTTAAGGCACTTCACCTGCTTCCTCAGGTGGGGTAGGAGTTGTCTTACATGGCAACTCAGGGCTCCAGGCAACAAAGGTAGAAGTTTCCAGTTTTCTTCCAAACCTAACTGCAAAGACTCTTCAGTCTGTTTTCTTTTGTTTTGTCTTTTTGAGACAGGGTCTCATTATGAAGTTCAGGCTGGCCTTGAGCTCACTTTGTAGCCCAGGATGGTCTCGAACTTGCAACAATCCCCTGCCTCAGCCTCCCAAGTGCTGCGATTACAGGAGTGCGCCACCACACCCGGCTTTAGTCTATTTTCTTGATTAAAGCCATCAGAGTCCAGACCCAAGGAAAAGAGAAATAAGTTCCATTTCTCTCTTTTTTTTAAAATTTTATTTAAAGAGAAGAAAGAAAAACAAAACAAAACAAAATGAAACAAAGGGTAGCAATAATACAGAATTCCAAGGAAAAAAGGAAAAGAACAACAACAAAAAAACCTAAGAGATTATTACTTGACAAATTACATACTGACTTCTTGGAAATAGTTGTTCAAATTATAAAGTTAAAATATGTAAAGTAGACATTCAAACAGTGAGTCTGTTATCAGTTCTGTTCCACAATCTGGCCAAAAAAACAGCAATATGGTCATCCATCTTACCCACTCAAATATACATTCAATTATATTAAAAGGGTAAAATTAAACACAACAAAACAGAACAAAGCGGATCACAAGAAAGCAATGGAAGGGACATAAATTCCAAAACTAGACAATTGGAGATATTCACTCTCTATCATATTGACTCTTGTTTTCTTCCAAATAGTTGTCCATATTGTCACGTACAGGGAATTCACATGAAACAACATAGTATGGAATTGATCTGAGCAGGACAAGGAGGGAGTTTCAAGTCTTCAAGACCAAACAATAGGGAAGCCGAGAATGGCTATCATAGAGTCTCTCATTCTCCTAAAAACCGTTCTCCATACCTTTATGTGTGTTGAGCTTAAAAAAAAACAAGATAAAATCACTTTGAACAAAGACTGATAGTTTTGCTGGATTACACATCATGACATTATGGAATCAGCACTGGGTACTGTAGTGTCTCTTTTTCTTCAAAGTAGTTGTTCATTTCAACATGTGTTATATAGTTGTTTCTTGTAAACTGTTTATAAGCTCTACAAATGCATGAGTCTCTAAATGTATA
>PVJX010050211.1:0-10764 GCA_004027295.1 Dolichotis patagonum | reverse complement strand
CTGCCTTATTTCTGCTATTCTGTTTTTCTGCCATTGGTTGTCTATTTTTCTGTTCCACTCCACTGTCTGCCCCGTTCACTGAGGCCTCTCTGCCACTGTTCTTGAAATGCTCATATTCTTGTTCTCTCTCTCTAAAATGTTCTTCAATATTTTTTGTAGGGTTGGATTGGTGGTCACAAATTCTCCCAGTTCCTCTTTGTCATGGAAGCATCTTGCTTCTCCATTAGTTTCTAGAGAGAGTTTCAATCTGAGCTGGAGATTGTTCTCCTTCAGGGCTTGAATTACTTCACTCCAAGCTCTTCTTGACCTGATGGTCTGTGTGGAGAAGTCTGCCATGATTTTGATGGGTTTTCCTTTATAGGTGATCTGTTTCTTTTCTCTGATGGCTTTTAATATTCTGTTCTTATATTGACTTTCTGGGATCTTGATTATTATGTGTCTGGGTGTAGCTCTGTTTGGGTTGTAGGTGGCTGGAGTTCTGTATGCTTCATACATCTGCATATCATTTCCTTTTTCTATGCTTGAGAAATTTTCCTTAATAATTTCTGTGAATAGCCTTTGCAATTCCTCTGTTTTGACTCCTGCTTCTTCATTCACATGATTTATTCTTAAGTTATAGATCCTCTTGTCATCTTCTAGTCTTTTTATAGTTACTGCCTGCTCCCTTGTTATTTTTAAGAGATCTTCTCTTTCATGGTCACACATTGCAAGCCTGTGTTCAATTTTTGATAGTCTATCTTTGGTTTCTTTTAAGCAGTTTTGCCAGCTTTCAATGGAGTCTTTAGTTTCCTGATAATCTCTTTGAATCTGCTTCATGAATTCTAGGGTTTTGTATTCTTCATTAAACGTTTCTCTCCTTTTGTGTTCCTCCATTCTTCTGTCTGTGTCTTCTTGAGAGGTGCCCAGCCCTTCTTTTATTAATCTACTTATGTGTTTAATTTGAATTAATATTTCAGTTTTGGTCCCACTTACGAGGTCCTGAAGATATCTCTTTATGTCCGCTAACACTGTGTTTGATGTTGCATTTTTGCTGCCCTCAATCTCTTTTGTATTTACCTCTCCTGGATCAATGTTCTCAGGGTTGGGGGCTGGGAGTTGTTTCTTATTTCTCCCTTTTATCATGTTCCTTACATTCAAGTGTGCAGTGTAATGCCCAGACCCTTTTCTTGTTGGTTAAGGTTCCTCTAGAGGGTGCAGGCTAGGAGCTTCTGCCCTCTGGAGTCTGCTATCAGAGACTGAAGTTCAAGTAAGGGCAGTGTGCACTGGCTCCTCCCCTCCGGGGCAGTCAACCTTTGCAGGCCTTCACTGCATCAGTGGGCACCGAGCTCAGGGAATTAGTTTGTAGCAACCCACTGGGTCCCGGCCAGGGGCATGGCCCAATTCAAGCAGATTCCACCAATCCGCTCAGCGACTTGGAGCAACCAACTGAAGCCACTTCCTTATGGAGTTAAGGCTGTCCTGCCCAAAGCCAACATGTTGTCCAGTTGGTTGACCTTTTCCCATGGCAGGGTCTTATTCCCATCACTCACTGCGTGTTGATGCTGGTCCCTGAGAACTGCTGGGCTCCCCGACCTCTGACTTCAGTGTGGCTGTGGCGAATTCACGATGCCTCTGGGTGGGTCGCATGCAGGGCCAGGTCCAGGGATGTTCAGCTCCACACTCCGGCTGCTCAAGCCAGTTGCACCGGCACAGTTCAGTTGGTCATGTCTGTCTCGGACAGGAATTCAGGTGGCTCAAGGAGTGTGCCATGCTCGCTGATCTTAGCTTCTCTAATGGTAGCCCCAGGACCTAATATTCGAGCAGTTTTTTTCACTTTAGTTTCTTCCTGGGTTGAGAGAGTCCATCTCTCTCTGTTTGGGTCTCTCCAGGGTGTTCTATTATTGGCACTTAAGCTGTCTCTCTCAGAGAGGATCACTCACCTGCTACCTGCGGGTCTGCCATCTTTGGAAATTCCGCATCTGTAGGTTTGAGCTACTCCCTCCCACACAGTGAGTCCAGGTTCGGGGAGAAGATGCCACCTGCCACCTCCTTCATAGTTGAAGTTTCTCTTTATACTCTCCTTATAGACTTCAATTCTCACTTCAGATATTTCCTGGGTCCAGGGGATCCAATTCTCTCCTTTTCTTTGTATTTCTATATTCTAATATCTGGACACCAGATCTTAGAGAGGTTCTTTGCTGCTATCTTCCCAGAAGTCATAATATGTAATCTTACGAATCTGACTACTTTCACATAAAATGTTTACAGGTTTATTTATGTTATAACATAGATTAGTGGTTTGTTCTCTTTATTATTGCTGAATAGTCTTACATTATGAAGATAAGTCACATTTTGTTTATCTGCTCACCACCTGATAAGCAATTAAATTGTTTCAGGGATTTTGCTATTATGAATAATGCTACTATGGGAAAGCATGCATTTATCTTGGTTTTTGTTTGTCTTGAGTAAAATCTCTGGAGAATAGCTCATGGATTATGTGGATGACTCATGGAAGGAAGGTGTCTGGGGTGACTGATGGATGGAGGTCACTGAGATGATGGCTGGAGTAAGGTAGGCAGCATAGATGGCATGAAGTCTGGGACAGAGGAGGAGTCCATCACATGATCAAAGGAGAATTTTAGAAGGAAAAAAAACCACATCTGCCACTGAGGGAGTTAAGATAATGA
The DNA here is from genome assembly GCA_004027295.1 of Dolichotis patagonum. NCBI lineage: Eukaryota > Metazoa > Chordata > Mammalia > Rodentia > Caviidae > Dolichotis > Dolichotis patagonum. The sequence continues at coordinate 8,098 of PVJX010050211.1, read as the reverse complement.
AAGGCTAGTATAGGCTGAACTCTGTGAACAATCACAGGTACCAAGGTATGGCAGGGAGCTGACAGGACTTTCAAGTAGGCTGCTCAAGGCCAAACAGCTAATAAAATACAGAGGGGGATTTGAACCCGAGCAGTCTGATTCTAGAGTCTAGGTGTATAACTGAGAGAGAGCTAACAGGACTTTTAAGTAGCCATCTGATGAGAAACAAGCAAGTAGCTACATTTTGAGGAGATAAGAGGGAAAAAAATGGTTAATCAGAGGCAAGTGATAACTCCCTGACATAAGGAAGTGGGATGGGCAGGAAGCCAGCATCAGACCCCACAAAAATAAAATACCTCCTTTGAGCAAAGCTGCTTTGTCTGTGGAATACCCATTTCTGCTGAGTCTGTGCCTGTGTTTCCTTCCTATAATAAATTTTTAGTTCATCTTTGAAACTGACCCACATATGATTTCCATTTTATATGCAACTAAAAACCCATGCAAGCCAGTGACAAAGCATGGAGGGTCTCAATCTCCCCAGAAAACTAAGAGATGAGGTTATCAAGGGGATAGAGAAAAATGGAAGGATTACATTTCAAGAAAGCAGTAAAAATATGGACCAGTGGCTAAGGAAATGGGGAAAAGACTAGACAAACAGAAGGGTTTGGGGGCAACACCAAACCCTGAGGTTGGAAAACATGAATTTGTATGGCAATGTGATTTTCTATAGTCTGTATGTAGATGCCAAGTGGCTACATTAACCCAGAGCCTGAGCTCTCTAGGATAGATGGAAAGACAGTGGGGTCAGAAGGGAAAGAGAATTGAGGGCAACTAAAGTGATGTAACGTGGAAAGAAAAATCTGAAAAAGGAAGCATGACCTTGGGAGCAGATGAAAATCTTTGGAACCAGAGGTTACCCTGGGGCTGTTAGGGGAGTGGATGAGATGCAAGGGGAAGACGCTGTGGACAGAAAGAGATGTGGGTATCAACCTTCAAGTGTTAGAATTAGAGCAAGGATCTTAAAGTAATACAGAGGTAATAGTGGCGTTTGCTCTATTATAGCATCTGTGGGGATTTTGTATAACAGACTACACATCACCTCAGAAAGCTATAGTCTCTTCCTGCAGGAATAAATGGAAACCCAACCAAAGACAAATGAAAAATAGACCTCTGGCTAAGTAAACTCAGGTGCACCAGGGAGCAGTAGGGTGTGGTTGAATAAAATCTGGGTGAAGGACTTTCACTGTTGCACTGCAGGGCAGTGGGGCTAGTTCAGAAAAAATGAATTGTCTTTCTGCTGTCATTAGTCATCAAAACAAAGATGATATTGCAAAAGGTGAAGAGAGGAATGGAACTGATATTTCCTGAGGGCCTGATACGTGCCACCACTGTGCTCAGGGCTCTCTGTCCAAAGACATTAGTTCCTGTCTCTTCAAGCCATCCATTTTATAGATGAGGAACTTGATATTTGAGAAGAAAAATAACTTGCCCAAGAACCTTCAGTCAGGAAGCCAGTGAGCCAGAATTCAAAGTGGTTGAGTTTTTCATTTTTCCTTTTTGTCTGAAGGATAAAACCAGCTGGGTATGGTTGTTCACACCTGTAATCCTGACACTTGGAGGCTGAGGTCGAAGCAATTTCAGGCCCAGTCTGGACTACATAGTGAGTTCAAGGCCAGCCTGACCTACATAGTAAGACCCCGTCTTAAACAAAACAAAACAAAAAGCAAATAAGCCAAAAAGAATGAATAAACAAATCAATAAATAAATAGTAAAAGCAGAGGTATGAGATACTGAGAAGGTTCTAGTCTACCTTTAAATAGAGCCTCTGTAAGGTGTTTCTCCCACATTCACTGCTTGGTCCTCTCTCAGAGAGGGCAGGGAACCAAAGAAACCAATTTGATAGACAAAAAGTCATTTTCAGAAATTTTAAAAATTAGAACTTAAGTTCTTAAATTTGCATTTCTCAAACATCACAAAGCAAATGTATAGCTCTAAACAATGAGTCCTTAAATCCTTTTTTTTTTTCTCCTTTGTGATACTGGGGTTGGAATCCAGGGCCATCACACTGAGCCACATACTCAATCCTTTATAGTTTTATTTTTAATCTCAAAACAAGTTCTTGGTAAGTTTCTGCATTGCCTAAGCTGGGCTCAAACAGCATTTTCTTGCTTTAGCCTTACAGAGTGCTAGGATTACAGACATTCACCACCATATGTGGTTGCAAATCCTTCTTTCCAACCTCATCTGTTTCCCTCACCCATATCAGTCTGTCCTGCCCTCTCCTACCAACTTCTGAAGGAAAAATTTCCCCTAAACACCTCTCCCAGTGAAACTGCATGATAGATCCAAGAGATAAATTCCAGGTTCTTGTGTATGGTGAGCAAAGAATTACATGTATATATTCAATGGTAAAAGAAGTAATTACATTTATTGAAGATGTGCTCAGCATAGGCCTGAGACAGGTGATCAGGGCTCTGGTAGTAGGTGTGATCTGTTCATTACAAAGTCCCAGAACACATGCAAAGAACAGTTCAGTGGGTGATACACGAAGGAAAGTCCACATTGAGCTTTTGCCACTGTGTTCTCTTTTGCATGATGGCCCACCCTCACGCTTCTTTCCCTACTTTTACTTGACCTATATTCACTCGGCAGAACCCATTTCTTTTCCTACCACTAATAAAACTTTGCTACTGTTTGTGTTTGTCTTGACCAATTTTTTGCTCAGGGCAAAAAACACCTAGAAACCACTCCCAAAAGAAAACTCTAATACCCCCAAATCTGGTAATCTATTTGATGAGACAGGCAGGAGAGTAGGTATAGCCCTTTGAGCACTTTTCCTCCTCTCTCTCCAAAATGGAATGAATCTTTTTCTTCTTTCTCTGTCTCTCTCCCCAAGGCTATAGAACCCAGAGACTTTTCTTATGACACCAGGAGAAACTTCCTAGTGCATCCCAATCAAGTGGCATGGGGGATCGGGAGTGCATGTCCTCTGTGTTATTTTTTGTTTCCTCAGCTTGTAAGAGACATACATGCCCACTTGAAGTTTATCTGCCATTTTCTTCTCTTTCCCATTTTTGGTCACTCATTGCAGATACATGTCAGTACAGAACAGCTAGATACACTGTTATTAACCCAGCAGCAGAACAATCATTTACTATATGTGCAACCTAGAGTTTAGTAAGACTTTTTCATCCCATGTTTTTGTTCACCATGATACTTTGCTCAACTTTCTCACATTTTAGAGAAAAATTGCAGTTGATAACTTGGTAACCTGCCTGAGTAGTGACCTATTCCAGTTTACTCCATTTTGTGCTCAAAGTCTCATCTGCACTTTTCCCCTAGATGGCTGTTTCTTTCTCAGGGTACTATCTTAGCCAAGTCACCATCTTGTCTCCTAACATGACTGGCTGCCATCTTGTCTTGTCATGTGACTAGACCCAGCTTGGATCAGCCACACGGATTCCACTATATTTGTTTCTGTTCCTTGTAACAAAATGCAGATAATTTAGAAACATATAACTGATGGCCTGAGAAGAACAAAAGAACAGCCAGTAAATCTTAACTCAAGTAGGGCTGGGGATTTACCTCAGTGGCTTAAGTGCCTGCCTGGCAAGTGTGAGGTCATGAGTTTGATCCCTGGTACAAAAAAAAAAAGCTTAACTCAAGTGACTGGGTTGAAGGAGAGCCATTCTCATTCTTAGGATCTTTTAAAGTTTTTTGTTAAAAAAGAGGTCTTCATCTGCCTTAAACAAAATGCCAAAGATTTTACTATTGGGATAAATGAAATAGGTATTATTTCCCTAGTGGCTCCACCCTGATTAGGCAGAGCCTTCAAGTAGTTCAGTGCAGCTAAGAATCCTAGTGGAGAAGGACTGGGCCTGACCTCATGGGAGTTTTAAAGGGCTAAATGGAGCCATCAAGTGGTTCAATACACCCTTTCCTATAGGAATGGGCCCCCATACAGAGACAAAAAGCCCTCAGTTGCTGTCATCATCTTAGCTCTGGATGAGACATATATCTAGTGAATTTTCAAATCTTACAAGGGATGCTTTATGAGCTCAAATTGGGTCTCCTCCTTCTTTAAAATGGTCTATTCCATTTTAAAGGCCCAAGACCTAGTGATCTTTCTTTCTATCGGCCTCAAGACAACCCATATGAAATCTCATGAACCACACTCAGCAGATTCAACCAAAGGACCATTTGATTCATAGGGGAGACTGGCCCCTCCCAGGGCTCCAAAGTGAGGATCTCAGATGTACAATGGAACCTGGTGAGGCCCAGGAACCAGCTCAAGGAGCATCACCCATCAGACTGCTAAGAACTCAAGTCCATTTTGGTAGATCTACCCCTAAGAGACTGAAGGGGAACTTGATCACCTCCCAGAGCTGCCTGTATAGTTTTGTAAGGAACAAGACCTCAACTCCAAGGCACTGGGTGCTGGGCAGGGGTTGGAATCACTGTGCAACTGTGTATGAATGAGACAGCAGAAAGTTTCTGACCTGACCAAAGAGCCGAAGAGTGTTAAGTTCAGATCCACAGTTCTGTGGTGACCTCATATGGTTTAAGGCAGCATCACTGTCCCACAGAAACCTGATCTATGTCAGGGGTGTGATGGAGCCTACCAATGATAAAAGGTGCCTGAAATAGCTCTGAGAAGAGACTGGCAGGACAAGGACAAAGCTTGTGTGCATGCCCTCCAATTGCATCTCTTCCTTTCTCCCCCTCCATCACTTGTGTGTGCATGCCACACACAAACGAATGGGAAACAGAGAAAACCCAACCCCTTGGAATGTATGTTAAAGAATTTTAAAAAGGAATATTCAATGATTATGCTGTTAAACTGACTCCTAGAAAGCTCTGGACATTTTGTGAAGTTGACTGGCCATTTTGGGGGGTGGGCTGGTCCTCCAGGGCTCACCTGATAAGGAACTAGTTAGCTGAGTGTTCAGGATCATTATAGGTGACCCAGGTCACCATGACCAATTTCCTTACATTGACTGTTAACAAAACTTGGTCCTGTCCTGGCCAAGCTTGAAAAGCTTGGTTTGAAAACTGCACAATGATAATAGCCTATCCTCCAAATGTCATCCAAAATCAAACACACTGATTTTGCCTGGGGAGTCAGGAGAGATCCCATCTCCATACCCCTCGCTATATCTACCACTGCAGCCACCACTACAGCCTCCACTGCAGAGACTCTACCAAAACTGGTCAGACCCCCAAAGGTTACCTCTTCCCTAGTGTTATCTGAGGCATCCCCAGTCACCCTTCCAACAACAGCCTCCCCTAAACTGCTCATTGTGACTCCCCACTTGCCTGTGGGCATCCTTCAAAAAAACTCATCCATCAGACTGACCCTCCAGCCCTGTCAAAGCACTATGCAGATGCCACTTCAAAAGACTCAAGGACCCCTTTACTAAAATCAACAGGGAACAGGGACAGATCCAGGATGGTGAGTGACTATTAATGTATCAACCCTTCACCACCACTGACCACCTTAATTAGAAGAATCACACACTTTTATATTTAGAGAAACCCTAAGCAATAACTGACTTGATGTAGTCCATTATCCATACCCACTGACACACATAGACTGATTGCTGGCAGCTTCTCTATTCAACACCAAAGAATGCCGCCATATCTTCCAAGCAGTAACAAAATAGTTAGAGGGTGATATCCTAGTCAGACCACTAAAAGTCCAGGCATATGCCTGAGGTCATTTCCTGGAGAAGGACCCCAGGGGGACACAAACACACAATATGACCTGACTTAAAGATATCAGGAAGCCCTTATGAATGGCATAAAAGCCAGAGAAAAAAGGACCATGAATAGGAACAAGATGTGGAAAGTACTCTGGGGGTTAGAAGAAAGCTTGAGCCAATTCTATGAGAGGCTTGTGAAGCATCCCATCTGTATACCTTTTTGACCCAGAAGCAGCAGAGAACCAATGGGTGGTAAATGTGTCACTCATAAGCCAAGCGCAAGGAGATATCTGATGCAAACTGCAGAAACTAGAGGCTTTCATCAGGATGAATGCCAGCCAACTGTTAGAGGTCACAAAAAGGTGTTTGTCAGTGAAGACCAGGAGGCCCAGTGGGCACAGGATTGAAAAATGAAGAAAAAGGAAGACTTGATAGCAGCCATCCTTGCAAAGCCGTCAGGCCACCCTTGCAAGGACACATCCAGGGGTAAGAGGCAAGGCAGATGCGGAAGCTGACAGAAGGGATCACCCTGCTTGCGAACAAAGTTAGATTGGAATCAATATATCCACTGTTACAGGTATGGGCACTGGAAGGATGAATATCCCTACTGGATAAATAAATCTCCCCCTTCCCCCAAATAAGGAAACAGAAATCAGGTCATCCAGGGCCAACACCAGCTAGCTCAGAGGCTGCATGGGGCATCATAGAATGATTTTGTAGGGCTGGCCACCATGAAGAAATATGAAGAGAATTAGGACAGATCAGATTCTAAGAAGCCTAAGTTCCAAATGAATGGTGGGGGGTTGACTTTCTGGTAGATACTAGGACAGAGCACACCTAGGTGACTCAACCTGTGGGCCCCCTTTTGTAGACAGGCCACCATTATGGGGCCCACTGGCTACTGAACATGCCACCCTTTTATGCTGTGCTGAAGATGCAATTGAAGTTCCCACAAAGTCACTCATGAATTTCTCTACCTCTCCAACTGCCCCATGGCTCTAATGGACTGGGACCTGTTGGTAAAGCTGCAGACCCAGATAACTTTCAACTTTCATGGACAAGCTGCTGTAACAAATGAAAGCCAAAAACAAAGAGCATGACTCTCATGATTCTCCAAGGGGGAGAATGATACCTCTACAGTCTCATAGAGAAACCCCACAGGGACCTGAGCTGTCCTTCAGAGTACTAGAGGAGTGAGTCAAAGACAACCCACCAGTACTGGCCCAAAACATACATCTAGTAATTGTAGAACTAAAGCCAGGGGCAGGACCCATCCACCAAAAACAGTATTTCATCCCTCATAAGGCACATATGGGGATACAAAAGTACCTGAAGAGGCTTCTAAAATGTAGGGTCTTCCAACCCTGTTGGACATCTAGGAATATCTTCTCTTGCCAGTCCAGAATCTGGGCATCAATGACTATTGGCCAGTTCAAGACCTGTGCATAGTAAACCAAGCCACTGTCACCCTGCACCCAGTTGTCCTGAACCCATACACTTTCTTGGATCTTATCCCTGCTGAAGCTGCTTTCATCACATGTTCAAACCTCAAGGATGCTTTCTTCTGCATCTTCTTGGCTTTGCAGAATCAATGTATTTTCACCTTCCAGCGGAAGAATCCTGAGAATGTGACAAAGGCCAGGAAATGTAACTTGGGCCAGATTGTCTCAGGCATTCAAAAACTCCCCAACTATCTTTGACCTTGCATTAGCCTCTGTCCTAAGAACCTTCCCAGGAGATCAATATGGTTGTGTCTTGCTTCAATACATAGATGACTTGCTTCTGCCTGGAAGGTCTCAAGAGGACTGCATGGAAGGAGCTCTGCAGCTCCTTACCCTTTTATGGGAAACCACTTATAATGTCTCAAGGGAAAAAGCCTAAGTCTGTCAAAAGAAAGTCAAGTACCTTGGCTTTCACTTTTACTGGGGACAGCACTAGCTTGGCCCAGAGAGAAAGCAGGCCATTTTGTTTGATCCTGGTCCCATCAACCCAATACCAGGTTCAGGAGTTTCTCAGAGCTGCAAGATTCTGTAGAATCTGGATACTTCACTTCTTAGTCTTGGTAAGAAAAAAAAACCCTGTATGTGAACACAAAGTGGAGAGAACAGGAATCTCTGTTATGGGAGCAAGTACAGCAAAAAGCCTTTGAAGAGATCAAAAAAAGCCCTCACAAATGCACCAGACCTGAGACTCCCAGACATGACTAAGCCTCTCTTTTTGTATGTCCATGAGAGGACTGACATAGCAGCAGTTGGAGTTTTAACTAAGATGTTGGAGTTGTGGTATTAACTGATGACATACCTCTCCAGGCAACTTGACTCTGTCTCACAGGGCTGGCCACCCTATTGGTAAGCATTTGCAGCTACAGTCCTCTTGGTGCCAGAGTCTGCCAAATTGACTATGAGACAATAATTAAC
>PVJX010050210.1:0-10772 GCA_004027295.1 Dolichotis patagonum | reverse complement strand
TTTTTGGAGATTAAACACCAGGTGGCCATTTGGCAAATTGTCTGCACAATGTTATCTGCACCTCACAGGCTCAATCTAAGGATCATGGCATAGTTCATGTATGGTTTTACTGTCTGTGCTTTCTTTATTTCCAATTCTTGTGTGTGTACCACAGTTTTGGGAGATTTTGCTTAACCTGAATGTAATAACCTGAATTCCATGAAAGATCTTGTCATTTTCTGTGCACCTGAGTACTCTTTATGCTTTTTAATGTGGACCTTAGTTGAGGTTTGCCACCTTTATTCTGGGGTGTGCTAGTATTAAGGGTTATATTTTTTAATCAAATGCCAGCAGCAATGGCCTTTGGGTGTCCATAAATCAGCTAAATGGAATGGGGCTAGTGTATAGGGGGTGACAGGGAAATACCCCACAAAGGATCAGCAAACCCAGACCTGTCAGGATACACACATTTCTTAATCATTATCAACTAAGCTTCCCATTCACAGAAATTTCTGCTTTATGTTAATTACACTTCTAACTTTACATTGATGACTCCACTTAATGTTAAACTTTGCAATATGCTCAGCTTAAATTTAGATGTTGCTGTTAGTGTTATTTTAGCATAATAAAAATGGAAGCTGAAAATTGGGGTACAGGCTTATAATCCCAGTGGTATGAGATGGAGAAGTGAGAGAATCAGAAGCTTGAATCCAGCCTGATCAAATTAATTCAGTGAAAATGAAATAAAAATTTAAAAAGCTTTGGAAATATGGGTTTCAATCTCCTACACCATTAATGAAAAGATGACCATGGTACAAATTTCATGAATAATGCAGCTCTTTGGAATGTTTAATGAAATGTTTCATCAATGTCAGTAAAATTAAATATTACCTATAATGGATTGAACATTTGTAGCCTCTAAGTTAGGATACACTATCTTAAGGCAGTTAAAACTGACACTCTTATTGTACCTTCCCATTATCCATGTCCAGAATTATGACAATCAAAACACTGAACAAGATTTACATACTTGATTTCATCATCACATATTTAATCCAAGCATCACACACTCAAGATCCACCCACCTCTGAAGAGCCCCAACAATAAACACATGAGGTTTTTGAGGGACATCTAGACACAACAAAAGTGATATCTACTAAAGAACATGGGATGTTCTATTCCTTATTCTGGAAGTATAGATTCTTGAGTCTCCTCACTTGAGGAAAATAAAGGCTGAGACACCTGCGGATTTATTCCAGAGATGCCCCTGATCTCATCATGTGGGTCCCTAAGAGACCCAGCAGTCATGAAATATGAATTTGAGCGTGAAAAAATGACATCAAAGTGTGCAGAGAAGGAGGGATCTGGTCCTTTGGACTCAGAGAGGATTTGGGTGTCAGATTGTTCCAATGGATGCATGGTCTGCTCTTGTATCATTAAAAACTAAATACTTTAAAATCATTGGTCCAGGTCATGAAAACCACACAGAACATCTTGGAGTAAGAGCAGTCACCTCAGGAAGGTCAACCAAAGCTCAGGAGAATCCTTAGGTCTTGTAAAGCATTTCTTCCTCTCTTAGCCAGTCACACAGAGGGAAAAGGACAATTCCAATAACATAAAAGTTCATCTAGGAACACAGAGGAGTCAGCAGAATGGAACAGATGGCACTTGTGTGGTGTTTGGGGGCAGAAATTTAAATGGTCTATAATGCCATGGAAAACTGCAGAAACTTTTCTCCCAAATTAAAAAATGTTGTAGAGATTGATCCAGCAATCAAGTCTCCTGGTATATATCTCAAGCAATGAAAATTTGGATCTCAATGAGATATTTGTATTGTAATGTTATAATAGGATAATTCACAAAAACAAACACAGAGCAACCATTTAAGTGTACACTGAAGAAGGGATGATAAGAAAAATGTGTTGTAATGTGTATATGACTAACATCCAGGTGCAGAAGATGATCCATCCTGGTGACAGACAAAGACATAATATAATTCTACCAAAATAAATCAGGCCTAGAATTAAAAAAAAAACTCCTGAGTGACCTCACATGGATGCAGAATACACAATGATCAAATCTAAAACAGTGGAGAACATATTGGCATCCAGGAGATGGAAGGTGAGAGGAAACAAGAGTTCTTAGGTGATGGGGAGAAAGATATCCAATAAATTTTCTGAAGAATATTGAATGGCAGATGATTACAAACACCACATTTTGATGGAGAATTCTGAGAAGACTAGGATTGGAAGCTCCATTCAACCCAGCTATTCCCCTGCTGGGTATTTTCCCAGAAAAACTGAAAACTTCATATCACAGTGATATATGTGCACCTATGTTCATAGCAGCAAAATTTGTAATAGCTAAATCTTGGAAACAACCAAGATGCCCATCAACTGCAGAGTGGATGAAAAAGATATGGTATTTTTACACAATGGAATATTACTCAGTTATAAAAAAAGATGATCTTGAGGCCTTCATAGGGAAATGGAGACAACTTGAGACTCTCCTCATTAGTGAAATAAATAAAAATCATAGTTATAAATATCACATTGTGTCTCTATTGTAAAAGGTAATAAGAACTGTAGGAGTAATAAAACCCAAAATGTGTAATTGCTACTGTAAAAAAGAGAGGAAAAGAAAGTGCTCTAAAGGATATAACTGCATGTGTGTTTAAGTGTGTAAGATAGATGACCATATTATTCTTTTTGTTAGAATGTTGAGCAGAGCTGTTAGCAGTCTCACTGTTTGAATTTCTACTTTGCATGCTTTAATTTTGTAACTTGAACAACTATTTCCAAGATGACAGTATGTAACTTATCAAGTGGTGATTTCTTAGTGTTTTTGTTTTTGTTTTGTGGTTGTTGTTCTTTTTTTATTTCCCCTTTGGATTTCTATATTGTTACTACCCTCTGTCTTTTTCATTTGTTGGTTTTTTTGTGTTTTATTTTCTCTTTAAGTAAAAAAAAAATAAACAAACACCACATTTTGTAAGGACAATTTGCCATGAACTTATGTGCTATTATGACAACAGGAAGAAAAGCAAAATACATAGATAAACACATCTAAAGAAAGATCTTTTCGAGGAGATTATAATTTTAAACATAGATTTTGATGTTTAAAGCCTCTTTAATACACATCACATGAAGATTCACAGTTCACTTTCTCTTCCTATCAAGGATGGAGAAGGGGACACACATGGAAAGAGGAGAGGATTTTTAAGGCCTGAAGTGTCTGAATACAGCAATGATCTTTAATAAAACACTTTACAAAGTATGAACTTATCCCTGAATGGAATTATGAACTGTAAGATAATACATGCACTCTATGTGAACCATTTGTTACCAAAGTAAGGATTTATTGCATTTCTCTTTTGTCTGTAAGTCTAGTTGAAACTCCCCACTTACACTGAGCAAAGTACAGACAGTTTGAATGGTGCTTATTTTGCAGAGGGTGTCATATGTGTACTTACTTCAAAGGACAAGAAGTGAGGCAAATTAAAGCAGTGAAATTTTGAATGTTATTCATGCTCCAGTAAAGTAGCTCAAAAGTCATTGGTTGTGTTTCTGAGCAGTTGTATTTTTCTCATGACTACATTTTATTTTGCAGTACTGATGACTGAATCTGAGCCCTTACATGTGCCTAGCAAAGGGGCATATGAAAAGCTATGTGTCAAAAATGTGCATGAAAATCTGCATTAAAACAAGATATTTTTATTTAAAAACAAACAGCGGTAAAAATTTTCAAAATGAGCTTGTAGAAGGGTCACAATTGTTAGTCTATTCCTATTGCTATCATCAAAATATTTGCTCATTTTGATGTTTAGCAGCATATGCAGGACCCAGGAAAAGATGGTGTATAGTCCAATGCAGTTTACAGCTTTCAGTTTCAGCTCTGCCAAACTGGAGCTCCTGGGGCTGATAGTGATGGCCTGGAAGACACTCAGCAGGCAGGTGGTGCTGAAAGAAACACCTTTAGCCATGCTGTGAACATAGAAAATGAGTTTGCATCCAACGTTATTAAGGAAGTCTTCCATCCCAAGAGCTGTCATGGTCTCTGGGATTCCTCGGGAGAGAATGAGCATAGAGTTGGCCACAGTCAGATGCCTGACAATCACATCTGTGGACATGGACCTGCATCCACTGATGTGAAGGAAGACACAATGACATAGAAGTGAGAGATTCCCCAGGCTTCCAAAGATAACTTAGAAAAGGAAGAGAATTACAAATTTCATATCCATAGATGTCATTCTTCAAATTTGCAGGATTCATAACAACATTCCAATCTATAAAATTCTGTGCAGAAATGTATGTTGTGCAGACAAGATTTTGTATAAATTTATTCAAAATCTTTCACATTTATATTTCTTAAAATTTTACACTGTATGTTTTGTGTTTTGAAGTTTTAAAATTTTTCATTATTCATTACATACCATTTTAAATGTATGGATCATTGTCAATTTTGGCTTAGCAATTACAAAGTACTTAGGGCCACAATAAATTAGGTTAGGACCTAATAATATCTACCATTAAAAGAAAACAATTTTATTAAATATAAGGTACATGACTCATCTAAACTGCAAGAAGTTTTTTGCACTTGTGAACCAGACTTCAGTGATATTGTAATTTTTGTGTGCTGTATTCGCCCAGAATAAGATTGTTGGTGATTTTAGAATCTATATATAATTTTTCCTTATTAAAATATTCATTTAGAAATATTTGATAGTTATAATCCCCATTCTGTGCAAATATTTTATTACTATTCTAAAGAAATATCACAAGGTTTTAAAATTAATGATGGACTAACTAGTCATTAAAACATATTTGGTTTTAATAAACATGGATCACTGTTTTGATAGCAACAAAATTTTAGGGGACATCATTAAACATAGAAATTATTGATTTTATTCTTTAAGATGATAGTTTGCATATGAAATTTAAAACTTAGAAACTGAGTTCATTATATAACTTTATATTCCATTATATAACTTCATTATATAACTTAACATTTTTATTAATTTAGAAAGTAAAGTAGTAAAATTTCTTTATAGAATGATGCTAAAGTACATCATGTATAACAAATGGAGCTCTGAGTCTTCCTACCAAATGCATGATGAAGGCCCCTGACGATATGGACTCATAAAATGATATTAAAGATATAAACTTGAGAAATATAATGATATGTTGCATAGAGAAACAACTTAATCTTGTTAAGTTCTCTGCAGTTTAAATCTCTCAATTCTTGTTTTAACTTTTTATGAAAACAAATTTCCCAAATGACAAAAGAAAAATTGTCCAACATAGTAAATACACCAGCAATATATTCAAAGAGATCTAGAGAACATCGGCATTCCTTACTCCCAACCCAATGAGAGAAATATCATTAGAGAACAAAATTTGCCATTTGAAAACATTGCTTATAGAATAAAATGCTGGTACCACTTTCTCCATAACACTCATTACTAAAAAAAAGAATTTTATGGAAGCAATAGGGTGAGTGACAGAAGTTTCTCTGTGATTCCTAGACAGCACACTGAACAGCTGACTGATTTCCTGATTGGAACCTCATGGGTCTTCTGTATGAGGTCGCATTACTGCTTGGAGGAATTGTCACAATAACTTTTCATACTAGTTATGTGGAAGCATGTGAGGAGCAATGAGAGGCTGGTGAGAGTCTCAGGCCTCCAGTCTCTGTCCAATGCTCAGTGTCATGAATCACCCTTCTCACTGGGTATCTCTGTCACCACAGATGAATCACTTTTCCAGACATGGTGAATTACAAAAATGTGGATTCCAAATCAACTCTTTACCTCATAGCCTCTATTTCACATAGTACAACAGAAAATACAGAAAATACTCACATAGCACCTACCAGCTTCTCAAGCTGCAGACTGACATGTTTGCTAGTCATTAAACCTCCTGCTTGTGTGCGAGGAGGATAGCCGGACCCCAAGATATAGGTCATGATTGTGTGATCTCAGCTCCCACTGGAACAAAATTACCACTTCCCCTGTAGTTTTCATGACTATGCATGTTCAGGCAGTAGTGACAACTGCAAGAAATGACTAAAGAAACAAATGAATTCTTTCCATATCCCAATTCTCAAAAAAAATTAGAAGTTTCTGTGGGCATCTCCATGCAGAGAAATTTGTGTGCTTTGCAAAATCTTTCCTTGACAGCTACTGTAGTGAAGTAGGTTCATGAACAACAATATAGGAATCAAAGCAGCCAAACTGATATTTTGAAATTTAATTAGTGGATCTCCTATACAGACCCCCTGTTTTAGAGTCCAAACAAGTTGTCCCAAACTGGAAAGTTACAGAGCTTTTAAAATAGAGAATGACAAAATGACATCACATTGGAAACAATTCATCTAGAATCTTATATTAATTTTTAGTTGACATCTGTACACTGCTTCTTTTTTCAGCAGGTTAATTTTTCTCATTTTGCTTTTCTCATGGGTTTGTGCTCTAAGTAATATTTCATTCTCCTGAGTTAAATACAGGCCACTACTCATATGCAGGGTTCAAGATGGCATCAGTTATGCCAAGCTATAACATTCCCCACAGGTTTTAGCACATGAATCAAATCCTTGATTCCTGGTCATCTTTATAAAAGTCATCTTCTTCATTTACATTTCACAGATCTTTGTATTTGGAACATATAATCATTAATTTAATAGTTGACTTGGCTTTGGATTTAATGCATTAAAGATTTTATCATTCAAGGATCAGTAGTTATGGCCAGTAGGAGGAAAACCAGGTGTCCTGTCAGAGCTGAGAGTAGGGTGGTCAGCCATGGATGTGTGGAGAACAAATTTTCATACCAGCTCTCTTGATGACATCTCTCATTTTCCCGATCAGCTAGGTAATTTCAGAGCTAACTAAGACTGTTCCTGATAACTCCTGAATGTTTTGTTTAAAAACAACAAGATTCACCAAGGGCTAGGCATAGACTTCCCAGTTTTAAGAACTTTGCTAGTTCTGAAGAACCATGTCATCTGGGGAGTTTAGAGACTCCTCCAGGAGATGAATATTTTTTCAAGTGTGCCCAGATCCTGATCTATTTCTTTGCTTAGTATCTGGCAACTTTGGTCTCCCACTATGAGGGCTGTGCTTCCTAGTGCTGCAGTACCGGCTACTCCTAATCCCCAAAGGATAGAAATTATGACTAGGGTCCTATTTTTTCTTGTGAGTTGAGGTAGCCCCATATGTTCCCTCCCTCATTCTCTGGAATACCAGTATACTTGGGGGAAGAACATGTGTTAAGATATAGTGTTCATGGTTAGATCTAGTGAAGACAAACAGACAAATGCAAAAGTTGAGGCCATTTGTACAAACAAACCAAGTTGCCTTTGGGGAGACTAAATGTTGGTGGAAGTGGTAAGAGACATTTTGTACATACATGGTAAAATTACAGTTGATTTGACATGGGGAGCACTTCAAGGTGAAATTTACAGACAAAATACAAAGTCCAGAGCCTTGAATGTTTCCCAAAGTGAGTGATTTTGGTCCTTGTCCGCAGCAGCATGAAGAACCAGAGTCAAGGTTTGAGATGTTTACAATCTGGAATTGATTGTTGGTCCCAACAGTTGCATTCACAGCATGTCCCACATCATAGGGAGTTTCAGAATTTGAGGACAGCCAACAGTCTTGAGTAAAGTTCAGTGATGAGATGTAAAGTAATTTAAGCATTAATTTCAGAGATTAAAATTTGGGGCTCTCAGGTTGTAACTGTGCTGGAGTGAAAAGTTTATTCATGGACAGATAGAGAGGGGGGAATTCATCGTGGAGGAAACTGCTCCAGTGTGAAACCCCCTTGATGGCAGGGAGAATCCACTGAGGGTTCCTATAAGGTGTGAAAGGATTGGAGTGCATCCTGGATTTTTCTGGATGGTAAAGAGCAAACTGGGATCCCACCGAGTGATATAGATTTGAATGTCTCAAGTTTTACCTCCATTTCAGGAAGAATCTCCCATTTCCTTAGACCAAAATAAAATGTAGTCATTAAGTGAGAAATACCTAGCAGACAGATAAGGGTCATTATCTGACCAAGGACTACAGTTTCACATCCCCATGTAGTTTGGTGACAGTAATAATAGTGGTGCAGGTTTCACCCAGAAATAGTGGAACATTCATTCACTTTAGAGATCACAGAATACAAAGAGAAGGGAATATTTGGGTCTGTGGTGAAAAATTCAGCCAGAATGCAGAAAGCTAAGCCAAGGCCAGTGCATTCATTTGTGTCAGAACTCTCCATGGTCAAACACAGGGTGATGTTAAGGAGCTTCTGGTAAAGACTATGGTTGCTCTATTTGAAATTCTAGTCATAATCCATGTATAAGTTACAGGAAATGGTTTTTTGTTGGACTGGGTGGAATAAGAAAGATTATACACATAAACATACTTAGGGTCCACATATTCTCAGGTTAACCTTTAAAGGGCCGGAACACTTTCTTATTTAAAGAAAAAAAACAACCAGAGAAAACAGAAAAATAACAACAATATAGATTCCAAAGGGAAAGAAAGGAACAAAAACAAACAACAAGAAAAGCTTAAAACAACAACAAAAAAAAATGCAAAGAAATCGCCACTTGATAGATTACATACTCTCACTGAAAAGAGTTGTTCAAGTTACAAAATTAAAGCATACAAAGTAGACATTCAAACAGTGAGACTGTTAACAGCTCTGCTTAAAAATCTAATAAAAACAGTAATATTGTCATTTATCTTACAGACTTAAATATACATGCAGTTATATCCTTAGAGCACTTTCTTTTCCTCTCTTTTTTACAGTAGCAATTACAATTTTGGGTTTTATTACACCTACAGTTCTTATTATTTTTACACTAGAGACACAATGTGATATTTATAAATATGATTCTTATTTATTTCACTAATGAATATAGTC
Organism: Dolichotis patagonum; assembly: GCA_004027295.1. Taxonomy (NCBI): domain Eukaryota; kingdom Metazoa; phylum Chordata; class Mammalia; order Rodentia; family Caviidae; genus Dolichotis; species Dolichotis patagonum. Next base: position 1,884 of record PVJX010050210.1, on the reverse strand, counting down.
TCAAGTTATCTCCATTTCCCTATGAAGGCCTCAAGATCATTCATTTTTATAGCTGAGTAATATTCCATTTTATAAAAATACCACATCTATTTCATCCACTCTGCAGTTGATGGGCATCTTGGTTGTTTCCAAGATTTAGCTATTACAAAAGGGGATGCTATGAACATTGGTGCACATATATCACTGTGATATGAAATTTTCAGTTCTTCTGGGAAAATACCCAGGAGGGGAATAGCTGGGCTGAATGGAGCTTCCAATCTTAGTCTTCTGAGAATTCTCAATATTAATTTCCATAGCAGTTGCCCCAGTCTGCACTCCCATCAACAGTGGAGTAGTGTTCCTTTTTCCCCAAACCCTCGCCAACATTTGTTATCAGTTGATTTCTTGATGGCAGCTATTCTTTCAGGTGTGAGATGTTATCTCAATGTTGTTTTAATTTGCATTTCTCAAATGATCAGTGATGGTGAACATTTCTTCATGTATTTATATGCCATTTGTACATCTTCATCTGAGAACTGTGTGCTCATCTCAGATGCCCATTTTTGGAGAGAGTCTTTGAATTTGGGAGGCTTGATGTTTTTCAATTCTTTGTATGTTCTTGATATAAGTCCTTTGTCTGAGGGGCTGGTGGTTAAAATTCTTTCCCATTCTGTGGGTTTTGTTTTCACTCTAATGGTTATTTCTTTTGAAGTGCAGAAACTTTTCAATAATATGAGATCCCAGTTGTAGGTTCTCTGAAGTGTTTCCCATGCAGTTTGCATTTCGTTCATGAAATCTCTGCCTATCCCTATGTCTCCAAGATTTCTACATACCTTATTTTCTACCTTATCTTCTTTTAATGTTTCTGTTTTAATATTTAGGTCTTTGATCAATTTAGACTTTAGTTTTGTGCAGGGTGATAGGCATGGATCTAGTTTTAGTCTTCCCCATGTTGAGAGCCAATTTTTCCAACACCATTTATTAAAGATGCTATCCATCCTCCAGTGATCATGTTTGGCCCCTTTGTCTTTCCTTTCCTTTGTCTAATATCATGTGGCTGAGTGTCTTTGTACCGATACTTTCATCTTCTAATCTGTTCCATTGGTCCTCAGGTCTATTTCTTTGCCAGTACTATGCTGATTTTATCACTATGGCTTTGTAGTACAGTTTCAAGTCAGGAATTGAGATGCCTCTGCCTTGAATTTAACCAAAATTGTCCTTAATAATGAAGGTTTCTTCAGGTTCCAAATGAATTTTAAGAGTGTTTTCTCTAGATCTGTGAGGTATGTCAATGGTATTTTGATTGGGATTGCATTAAAACCGTATATCAGTTTTGGGAGTATGGTCATTTTCACGATGTTGGTTCTTCCTCACCAAGAGTATGGAACATCTTTCCATTTTCTAATATCGTCCTCAATCTCCTTTTTTAGCATAGTGTAAGTTTCAGTATATGGGTCTCTTACATTTTTAGTTAGGTTGATTCCTAAGTATTTCTTTTTTTTTCAACGTTATTGTGAAGGGCAGTATTTCCATGATTTGTCTCTCAGTGAGTGGCTTGTGTGTGTACAGGCATGCTTTTGATTTTTGAGTGCTGACTTTGTATCCTGTTACACTACTGAATTTGTTTATGACCTCTAGTAATCTTTTAATGGAGTTTTTTGGGTCTTCTGTATAGAGTATCGTGTCATCTCAAATAGTGATAATTCAACTTCTTCCTTTCCTATCTTTATTCCTTTTATTTCATTCTCTTGTCTGATTTCCCTGGCTAAAATTGTCAGAACTATATTGAATAGGCGTGGTGATAGTGGACATTCTTTGCTTGTTCCTGATTTTAAAGTGAAAGCTTTCAGCATTTGTCCATTTAGTGTAATATTGGCTGTTGGTTTGTCACAGATGGCCTTTATA
>PVJX010050209.1:0-10772 GCA_004027295.1 Dolichotis patagonum | reverse complement strand
TCCATTGTATAACACCACTGAAATGATCAAATTATATAAATGAATAATGGAACAGTGGTTTTCAAGATGAAAAGATGTGAATGTAAACGAAGTCATGTATCTGTAAAAGTGAAGAAGGAGGGATCTCTAAATTTAAGGAAGTATTACATATTTTGGCTGCCTCAATATTAATATCCATTTGAGATATTGGAAACAGTGTTATTTCAGTGTCCATCCACTGAGAGGGGGCTAAAGGTTCTTACAGCACCATTTCTTATAAATGCACTTAAATTTATGGTTATCTAAAATGAAAGAATGAGTCGCAACACTTTTATAAGCGGTGGTCTCATCCCTTGCACTGATGCATCCTATTAAACCATTCCATTTTGACAAATTGAACAAAGCAGTGTTGGATTTTTGAACTCAATTACCATCATTTCAGTGCTTCAGAGTTCTGTCTGCATCTTTCATAGGAAACTTTTTGTTATTCTGAAGGCTTTGAGCTGTTTACATCATAGGGTTGGAAGCAACAAATAGCCCCATATGGTGGGTAAAGAGGGCACTAGTGTCTGTGCTTTTCCTGGGAGGGTCTCTTCAACCCTAGATGTAAAGTGTCTTACTGGCTATATATTAGATACTACACACAAAGAAAAACAATCCTTTTCACCTAAGGTACAGAAATTGATGAAGAATTTTGTCTTCTGTAATCAGACCTGAGAAAGTCCTCATCTGTCATATCTATCTCTATAGGATTGAAAATTCCGAATTCCTACCTACATACCAGTAGGTCTCTCCCATCTCACAGACACTTCTTCCCTCCCTCGCTAAGCCATAAGCACGGAAGAGGCACACAGACATCTCCTGATGTTGGTTTTATTTTCACACACTTGTGTACCAGTTAGGATAAAAGTCACTGTCTCTACAGCTGGCCATGTCCCAGGAGCCTGGCCTGTGGAAACTCCACGGAGAGTTCTAAGGTCTCTGGCCTCACACAAGTCACAGTTGCCCATGTCATTACTTCAGAGCGTGCACTTCTCCATACTGGGTTGGTCCTGTTCTGGGTCATCTTGATTGTGTTTCCCCTTCAGCTGCTGGAACTGGCTGAAACCTGCTGGCAGTCTCTGTTCTTCAGGCTTGTTTGCAGGGATGGGTTCTCTGGGGGAGGCTTTTTTCCTCAGCCCCATATGTGGCGGTCTTTGGAATTCTGTCGTGCACCTGTAATGACACAGGGAGGTCACAGCAGGGCCCTGGCTTGGGGTAAGACTGTGGTGAAGTGATGGGAACAGGGATTTCACGAGTAGGGCACGGTCTGAGATTAGGGGAGGAAGAACAGAAGGTGCTTGTGTGAGTCTACGCACCTCAGGTGTGAACTAGGTTTAAAGATCAGGTCTTAAACTTAGTCACTTGTGTTCTTCAGGGTAGCTAAATATCTATTCCAGTAGCTTGTGATTTTTGTTCTATCCCTTAGGTGTCTAAAGCTCCCTGTAATCTTATTGAGGCCTCCTGAACACTTTCACACACTTCTCCCTGGAAAATTGGTGTCAACCCGTGGCATTCTTTCAATTATCAAGCCACATACCTAGCCCATCTAGGGATGAGGGGCTAATGTGTCCCATGTCCTCTCACGTATGCACCATTGTGAATGGGTCTGTTGTGAAGAGGCAGATGGTCTGGTTGAAGAAAGGATTTTCTTGTCACTGCTAAATAGAATTTCTAAGTGAACTGCCAATCACACTCACGTTCCCAAGCCTTATTTTCATGGATGCTAAAGGAAATACATTAATGTTTTTTCCACATTTTCCCACAGACACATGATCCAGTTTTATATTTTGTGTTCTCCTCTTATTCCCATGACCTAAGTTTTATGTGACTTACATGAAACCCATCCAAGACCACCTCTAAGTCTATATGGAGATGAGGGTAATCCCACTTCCCACCTTCAAATACTGTTATGACCCAGGATGTAGGTTTACCTGCTGGGTAATACCAGGTTAATTTCTCTCTCACTTCCTCTTCCAAGTGTCCCCTTACTTTTCAATAGTTTTGCGTGCTTGTTTATGAAATCACTTATAACTGCCAATCAAGACTTCTATGAATAAATATTTTAAAATGGGCATCCTAGCCTTGTCCAATATCTTTGGAGTCTGCTTTTCCAAATCAGTGTCGTACCCAGGCTTGAATTTTATAGCTTAGGAGAAACGCTGTAAGGATTCATCTGCTATAAGTTATACAAGATCTTTGTTATAGGATACAATTTGAGTTACCTAATTTCACAGCAGCTTGAAACTAGTGTATACACTAAGACTGAAGACTTCGTAGAGCAGGGTAGGGTTTGATAAATTACTCAAAATTGTCCTTAAATGTATATCCAATATAAGAAGTTTTTATATCAAACCACAGATTGGAAGAAGAAAAGTAAATCTCATACTTGTAATAATAAAAAATTTATGTTCAACATTTCATTATCTAAAAGCATAAAACAATTATGTAAAGCATCACAAGATATCAATTCATTATGCAGCATTACTATATTAATCATTAAGCAAATAGAAAGCAAAATGAAGCAATATAATTTAAAAGAAGGTTGGGAAGTATGAGTTAAAGGAATAAATTTGACAGAATATATTGAAAAAATGTGCCAGAAGAAGCATAATATATTGAAATGATGACATAATGGAAACCTAAACAAAGACAGATAAATACTTTGGTTTGTATTCATAGAGTTTAATTCATTTACAAAATCGCTTTTCAAAAATATCTTGGTAGATACAATGTGTTACAAATCAAAATTTCAAGATTTTATGCAGACATTGAGATGGCACTTATAATATTCCAATAAAAATTTAAAACACCTAGAATAGCCAAAGACAACTATTCAATATAGAACAAGTTTGGGAGAGCTAGCCATTTCATTTCAAGGATAATGAACTAACAGCTCTCAGGACAGTGAGATGACTCTCGAAATACATCAGGGGGACAGAATGAAGTCCAGGAACAAGTCCCCCGTATGGTAGGTGTGGACGGAAGGACAGGCTGTTGCTTTCCCTGGGAGAGACCCTGCCTTCCCACATGCACCACCTCTCCCCAGCCAGGTGGGAATCAGCACCCTGACAGGAAGAAACAGCATCCTTTTCTTTGTTTAGGAAGAAAATTGTCTTTGGTGCTCAGGCGTGAGCCAGGCCTTCTCTACCATATCTGCAGCCAAGGACATGCCCCTCTGGACACCAATCTTACAGGGCCTGCCACCATCCCTCCTCACACACCCACCTCTTCTGTTCAACCTTACTTCAAGATCAGAGAAGATGCACATACTTCTCATAAAGGTTGGATTTTCTTCTCATCTTTTTTGTGCAACAGTTGTGCTAAGACTCATGGTCTATATTGCTCCAATCTTCCCAAGGGCATGACCTCTGGAGATGCCCCAGACAGTCTTAAGTTCCCTGCGCTCATCTTACAGGCTTCCCACATCTTCACTTCAGTTGCAGAACTCATCATGCTCTTTTGGTCCTGTTCTAGCTCATTCTGATGTTTCTCCTTCAAGCTGTTGGAAATAGGAGAATTGCGTGATCCTCTTTCTTTCTTAGGTGTCCTGATAGATGTGATTGCTCTAGGCAGGGTTTGTTCATCAGAGACCCTTGTAGTGGTCTTCAGACTGCGCTCATTTTGTTGGGCACCTGAAAGGACACGGAGATCACAGAAGGGCACTCGCTTTGGGGAAGTAGGTGGAGGAGGGATGGGAACAGTGGCTTTATTTAAAGAGTGGAATCTAAGGCTAGAGGAGGAGTCTTAGAGGGAAGATCCAGGGGAAAAAGAGGAAGTCCTTGTGAGGGACTCTTCATACGGTATGGCTCAGCTTTGAGAAAGTAAATTTCCACTAATTCTCCTTGTGTGTAGTTTTGTGCAGTTTTCTTTCTATCTCAAGTTTCTGAAGCTTTTTTAGTCCAACAGAGTCCTCCTTAATGGCTGTGCTTCACCCAGCCCAGTAAAATGTGTAGTCAAATACGAACAACCAAGATTATAGGAATGAAGAGACTGTCTGTCTCATAAAGCTGGCTCTAGCAAAGCATGGTGGCACACACTTGTAATGCCAGCACTTGCAAGGTTGAGACCAGCCTGGGCTACAAAATGAGCTCAAGTCAAGCCTGAACTGCATAGCGAGACCCAGTCTCAAAAAAACAACAACAGAAAAATCTGGCTGTGAAATAACTGGACAACCATATGAAAACAAGTAAACAGCAATTTTTACTGTATCTATCAATGTCTACATTCATTGAATTATGTTACCATTTTGTTTTTAGATATTCTGGGCCTGGGAGCAAATAACAATCAGTTGTATTTCAAAGGAGATGAGGTGAGTTTTTCCTCAGTTTTCAGAAGATTTGGTGTATGCTCTGTTCTTTCTATTGCACAACAGCATGGAAGAAGAGAGGGAGGGAGTAATAGGTGGCAGAGAAGAATATACAGGATTTCTCCTTCCAACCAGGCTTCACTACTAAACATCATGATTTCGTGGCATCTTCTGAATTTATGCAATATATTTCTTCTTTTCTAAGAAACTCATGTGCATCTCTACTCAAAATGCAGTTAGTCCATCACTACGAATGTCCATAAGTGGGACAGTTCCATTCTTGTATGCAATTCCAAATCCCAAGTCTTCCCATTAGTCTACGGGAAAATTCTGATCTCACTTGAAGATCAAAAAGAAGATAGAACCCTTCCGATATACAGGACCACATGGTAATCGTTCCCATTGCAAAAGGGAGGAATGGGGGAGAGGCTAGAATTAGAGCAGTACAAGACTGAGTCTCAGCATGCAAACACTAAGTCCCATTGATCCATGTGCAACAGCCAGGGCAGGGGGTGTTGAGATGTGAGCTACAGACTGTTTGGCAGCACTGGGCCTGCGGACATTCAGGTTGCAGCCCACATGGTCTTTTGCTTGGGCTGGCTCCACTCAGTGCTGTGGTTCCTTTCAAATGAAAGCCCATGTACATACTTGGCAACTGTACATTCCTGGAGTCCTGATTGCAAACTTTGTTTCACTCTCACAGTTCCATACATTGTTCGCACATGAGCTCTTGCCAGGGCCTGTGACCCCGGCACAACCTTTTCCTGAAATTTGCATAGAAAGCTCTCAGTCTCCACATCCTCACATTTTGCATGTCTGAAAACCCGGTAGCATGTGAACAGCGAAAGTGTTGTTTATTATTTTGTGCAGAATCCATGTCTTCCTGGGACATTGCTGCAGTGGCCAATGAGGGTCTATCTAGCTAAACCAAGAATATGCTTCCCTACATTGTCCATACCATAGCACAGAATGTCTGGTATCAAGTACAATCGCCAAAAGACAATGTTCCCAAATGAAAGTTCCAGAGCCTGGTCCTCACTGTAATAATGTCTGTCAACATTTTGCTCTTCTGACATCAGATCAGTTTTTCATATTAAGCACATTTCACAGCACTCTAGGGATTTACTAGCCTGCACCCTCAAACTTTGCAGAAGTTTTCCTGTAAACTCCCTATCTCTTACTTTCTGGGTGCCTGTCAAATCAACCCCATCTGAATAACAAAAGCACTCTTCACCATTTTGTGCAGTACCAAGGCCCCCCTGACAAGATAGGTGTCCCAAGGACTCATTCAAATGAAAGATTTACTTTGACATCCTTGACCCTATAATGGATGGAGACTTGCTGATTTCTTATATCCTTTAAGACATTTTGCTATTTGGTGCTACACAATGTATTTTGCTTCATTTTAATGGCATTCTTTTACCAATCGTTAGTTCATTTCCCGCCATTCTGGTTGCTTCTTTCTTGTGAAACAGTAGAGCTTCCAAATGCTTCATCTCTGTTGTGGCCTCGTGACACTCACTGTAGCTTTTCCTACTAGAATTCAGCAATAAACATGTCATATGTTGGACACTATCTGGGTTTAAAATTTTCACCACCAAATTAATGCTCCCGTGCCACTACTCTCAGTGTCCTACAAAATTGCAGGACATTGGCAAACTCCATGCAAGACTTTAATCCATAGGGCATCTAGTACAACTCCCAGTGGGGCCCTTGTCCCCATAGGAAACCTTCTGAGCCTGGACCTTAGTTTCTGCATTTCTGCCAGTTTTCTTCTTCTGAGCTCATACAAGTTTTGCACATCAAGTACTGCTCACAATATTCTATGAATGTTCTAACCTGCACCTCCAAAATTGGCTAAATTCCTCCCTCCAAAGCTTTCTGACCAGAGTCAAGTTCAGTCATAGCAATGGCTCTAGTCCTGACACCAGTTCTGTATTTCTGTAGTTACATTCCTATCACTGGGACAATATGCTGAACAATTGCTGCTTAAAGGAGAGGCAGTTTACTTTGGCTCACAAATTTGGTGGACTTAGCTCATCCTTGGCCTTCTCAGAGACAGAAACAAATGGCATAATGGCAAGGAAAAGGAAGGTGGTCATGCTACAGTTCCGAAGAATGAAAGAGACAAGGAAGAGACAGGGATGCGATTATTCACTCCACATATACCCTCTTTACCCACATATACCCTCCTCTTTAAAGAGTACCCACCTCCAATTGGGAAATTTGGGGGGACACTTTAGATCTAAATAATAACATTATAATATTACAGGATGAATCACAATTGGCAGAGAGATATTTTATACAATGAGATCATATGATTGTGCCACCTAACACACTGAAATCTTTAGCGTAGGCCAACAGGGGGGAAACTCACACAATAATACTTCATTTACCTCAATGATTTTCATTTTAGTGTTCCTTAAAGTGTACAAAATATACATATCAATAACGTTTGCTATGATACTGTAAAACATGGATACATTTTACCCTAATCAAATCTGCCCATGCTTTATGCATTTTCCCATATACTCTTCCCAATCTCTAGTTACCACTGTGGTACACGCAATTTAAGTGATTTTTACACACAACGGAAGTTTACAAAAGCCTTTTGTGCCTTGAAGTTTTATACTGTACTAGATAGAATGTACAAATATCTAAATGGAAGTCTCATAAATGTCTAAGTTGTTTATATAGACAACTGTGCAACTCTACTTACATTTTCAGGACAATGAATTCTGACATAAAGGCAATATAACATATTCATTGATGAGAAACAGCAATGAAAATTGCTCAATTTCTTTTAATTTCTTTGAGCACCAAAAATGACAAAGTGTGCTAGTATGTTTTGCATTTCCAATGTATCCTGGAAAAAAAAAACAAGGGAAAGAGAGAGACAGAGACAGAGACAGAGAGAGAGAACACCTTTTAAACTTGCATAGTCAAAAAAATATAAACATCAAAACCTAAGGAGGCCCTAGGATTCATAAAGACTTTGGATGTGGCACATGTGTTTGTGTAGGGACAGGGAGATCAGTAGGGCTCTGAGACCTCATAGGTGGTTCTTCTCTCTATTAGTCTTCACTACACTGCACAATCTAAAGCAATAGCTCACACCAGAGGTGCCACTGGCCCAGGGAAAATATTAGTACAACCACAAAATTGGGACAGTATGGTTGTAGAGTGCTGATAAAAACTGACAACCTCCCCCTACCCCAATGAGTGAGGTGTGCCTTCTGAAACAATCACTATTTTGACAAAATCTAAAGAATGTACTAGAAATAGAATAGCAAGTATGAGTAAATAACGTGTAGTAGTATTAGATATTTCATAATCAAAGAAAATCCTCTCCTTTAGTCTCACGGGATTCGGCATCAGGTCATTGGTCACGGTGAAGAAGATGAGGTTCAGAGCCAGTGGAGCCAGGATCTACCAGCAACTAAGAAGACGAAACCTAGGAAAATGGAAGGGACCTAGAGAATCATTTTCTGCTCCTGTGACATGTTTTCGGATGTGATATCCACTGTCTGGTAAATATCACATGAGAGCCGAGTGACAGCATTTCTCTGAGATCCTCAGCTTTAAAAAGGGAACAGAGAGCTATGGTTCAGTTAGGGTTCAAGATGAGAGCTGACATGCGAGTCAGAATGCCCTATCTCACAAGAAAAGTACGCAAATTTTGCATATCTACATCTGTTGTGAGCCCTAGACCACACAGGGGCTGAAGTAGTACAATGTGTTCTAGGCTCCATGCGCCCCGGGAGCTAGAGACGAAGTATTGAGGAATCGGAACAAGTCCATAGTGCTTCCGGCTCAGCTAGGAACTCAGAAGCCGACCCCTAGTGAATGCAGAGGGGACCGGTCCCCTCTTGCTGTCCCACCTGTGAGACTAGGGCACATCACCGGATGTGAGGTCGGCTGAGGGCGGCAGCGGCATCAACGGCTTCGGTTCGGAGATCCTGTGGCCGTGTTGTGAGGTGCTCTTAGAAGGTGAGCACAACTGTGGCTGGGCTTGGTTATGGCTCAAGGGGACAGACTACTGAGGTTTGAGGAAGCCACCGCAAAGAGACGGTCCCCAAACAATCCACATCTGCCTCTGCCGCGAGCCTCGCGTGACGACAAAAAAATTCCAAGTGAGGGCCACTTTGGCCTCAGGCGACCCAGAGCGCAGAGTCGCAGTCTATTCCCAGTTTGGGGGTTCAGTGGGGAGCAGTTGACAGGACCTGGGCTGCTTTAGGCCAGAATATGGGCTGGGGGAGAACCGAGGCATCTCCACCCCAGAGAGAGTCCCAGAACATTCTAGAAAGGCCTCCATTTTCAGCCCTGTGCGGCGTGCTGCAGACTTCGGAGCAGAGCGCAGTTTCAGCTACCGGAAACCCAGAGGACGTCCGAGCCTTTTACTTTAATTCTGAAAGATATCACAGTTTATTTACTTCACGGTAACAAGTTGTACCCTCTATAATGAGCTGAAAGTCGGCATAAAAATAATTATTTTGCCCTGCAGTAGTAAAACTTGTTCACCGAAAGAATTATGAAATAGGCAAAAAAAGCAAACGAAAGTCACGCATAATGGCCTATATCTGCGGAAGAGTTTGTGGTAGCTAGCAATCGTGCTTACAATGTAGCAGGTATGATTTCGGGAGATTTTACATGGGTTAACCCATTTCTAGTAACTGCAAGACACTTTTCCCTCTAGTTGAAGACAAAGACACCAGGTTTAACTTGACCTGCATTGTTTACTGTTCCTTTGGGGATTCTTTGTTTGTTTGTTAGTTTGGGGTTTTTTTTGGGGGGGGGGTTGTTGTTTGGGTTTTTTTTGGTGGTGGTGGTGGTGGTTTGTGTGTGTGTGTGTGTGTGTATGTGTGTTTGTGTTCAAGACAAGGCCTCACTATGCAGCTGAGGCTGGCGTTGAGCTCACTTTAGCCCAGGCTGGTCTCAAATTTACAGAGATCCTCCTGCCTCAGCCTCCCTAGGGCTGGGATTACAAAACTGCGCTACCTCAAAAGGCTCTTTGACCTGTATTGTTTTCCATTCCATGTGTATATGTGTTGAAATTTTCAAATTGAAATTAAAATATGTCTAATGTAGCATGTCTACTTGTCATGTTAAAACAAGCCACCTTTCAGAAACTTCTGTTATGAACACCTAATGTATTTGTCTTTATCAGTATATTGAATGAGTTTTATAATCCATTTTTCCCAAAAGGACTTTAATCCCCCAGGCTTTGGGGGAATATATGAGTTACATTCTCGAGGCTTATGACCTCAAACTATTGAACTTTTCTCACCTGATGGTTTCATTTTTAACCATAAAGGTTTCTTTTTTGTATGTCTGTGTGTGCCTTTTGTATTAAATAAGTTTATTGGTAAAATTTAAATATATGTAATAATGTCTTTATTAATACACCAAATAGCAAGGAAGAATTTTCTTTCCTACTCTATCACACAACTTAACCATTGGTTCAAAATCCAAGCAGTTAGTTATTGTTTGGCTTCTAGGAGATGATTTTAGCAAAATACGGTTTTTCAACATTTGGCTTGAGATAATCCTGATGATGCTATTACTTATATAACAACAAGAAACCTGAATAGATGCAAAATATAATATTAATGACAAAATACAGTGCAAATACTGATTTTGAATAACTGTGAAACAAATGTGTTTGTGAACTGTTAAAAGTATATTAAAAATCAGGATATTAGAGCTGGGCATAGAGGCCCATGCTTGTAATCGCAACATCCAGGAAGTGAAGGCAGGAGAAGCACCCCAAGTTTGACACCAGACTGGGCTACACAGTTTATTCAATTCCTGCCTGCAATGCATAGCAAGACTCTGTCTCAGAGCCTTTTACGGAAGACAGAGCTTCAGGTAAAAAAAAAAAAGCAAAGAGGACCTGGGTTGTCTTAGACCAAGTTGAGAACTCCATGGGACACTGAGGAAGTCCCAGGCCAGAGCAAGAATGTCCCTACCTTGTAGAAAAGCCTCTCTTGCCTGCCCTGCCCCAAATCGTGTAAGTGATTGTATGCATCATGGGGAGCCGGTATATGTATATGACATTTTAAATATTTTATGCCCTCTCCTCCTATCCCACCTACATCTTGGATAAATATATGTATATAATATATATTATATAATATAATATATTATATATTATATACTATATACTATATACTATATACTATATACTATTTAATATATATTATATATTATATGTTATATGTTATATGTTATATGTTATATGTTATATGTTATATATTATATGTTATATGTTATATGTTATATATTATATATTATATATTATATATTATATATTTATTATATATTTATTATATATTTATTATATATTTATTATATATTTATTATATATTTATTATATATTATATATTATATATTATATATTATATATTATATATTATATATTATATATTATATATTATATATTATA